>QLOI01002329.1:0-33757 GCA_003313605.1 Tuber umbilicatum | reverse complement strand
GCATCCTCCCCGAAGACTCTCATCCCGTTGTAAGCTACCTCCCCATCCTATCCAAGATCAACTCCTTCTCCCTCAAAGAGCGGGCCGACCTCCCCTTCCCCTCCTACTACACCCCTACCTTCTCCACGACCCCCAATCCTTTTATGGGCCTAGATCGCTTCATTGCCAGGCGAATTCATCAAATGCGCTCACACCACAGCTACCGTACCGACCACATCTCGTGGTCAACGCCCCCGGACCACTCCCGCTCCTGCCCTAGGTGCCTTGGCCCCCTAGAAGATATGAAGCACGCAATCCTGGAATGTCCAGCCACAGCCGCCCTTCGTGCCGTCCATATGCCCTCTGTTGATTCAAGAGCCTCCTCCACACCCCTTTGGACATCCACCCACCACCTAGTTGAATTGGCGAGATTCATCCGCATCGCCAGGATCAACTGCCCGTCTCCCGTACCCACCACTCTTCCACACACTGAAGGCCCCAGGGAACCAGCTCCCCCTCCTTATGCTACAGCATCTCACGCCATCTTACCCCACCCAGCCTGCCATGGTCCTCACCCCCTTCATCAGACACACAGTAGGAGACGCTCTAAACCCACCCACCACTACATACAACTCCCCCTCATCGTCATCAGATAGGAAAATATATTTCATTGCAGATTTTTGGTTATTTTTGATGGTTGTATGTTTGGTTATAGTCACTCCCGGGGTGCAGTGTCGCAGGTTGTCTTTTGATATTTTCCTTTGTAGCTTGGTCAGCGAAGTTCGATGTTGGTAGTTTTGGATTTTCATTTGTTGGTGCGGGTTGTTTTATGGTTTCTTTCGTCATAGCCTAGTTGCTGCATGCGACATCTTGCCCCTATAGTTTAAATAAGAATTTTGAGTTATAAAAAAAAAATAAAAAAAAAATAAAGCTCGTGTAGATCGATCTTCACCCAACCATTCAAGTGATTTCCTATCTATAACTTTACCAATATAAAGAATATTTACTTCTTAAGGAATATCCTTCCTATCCTTATAAACGACATAGTTAATACAATAAGACTTAAGAGTTGAACGCAACTCTTGAGAGCATTATACGATCACTATACGATAAGGAATCTGCGCCTGTTGCAAGGCAGTAAGATAAGACAGATCGAGGAGCGATCTTAACATCCTTTTTGAATGGGATCCATGTGGACTTCAGTAGGTTCCAGGATTGCAGTGGATATATATTCATATTCATCTGGTTTATTAAGCGGTGGTGGAGGATGAACTATAATTGTTGTTCCTTGAGGTCGCTCTCCTGGTTCTGTTTCCGTGGGCTTATCCGTTGGTATCTGGGGTAGGAGAGAGTAAGGTAGAGGAATTGTCCCAAACTTTCCTTTTGCTAAAATAGCTTCTTTTGGAGCAAGCAATATTATCGTCTTGGTTGTCCCCTGGAGTTGTCTGGTTTCTGTAACTTTATGTTGTAATGCCATAACTACTTGGTAGATTTTGTTGGCAGGGGTATATCCAACAAGTTATGCTTGGATAGCCCTGGGCAGTAACCTAAGTCCTGGTTTTCTGGATTGCACTGATATATGGAAAAAACATTTACTGATATATTGAGGTAGATGTTTGATTGCTGGCATATTGTTGTAGAGAGATTCATAGGCCGTCAGGTTTCCTATAGAGAGGTCCTGAGCTCTGTTGCAGTTCACATAGGGCTGTTGTAACAGCTTCTTCCCATGATCCTAACAGGAGATCTTTCACCCTTGATCCAGACATGGTTATTATTATTCAGTTATTGTAACGGGGGCTCCCTGTGGGAAGATGGATCCCAAGAATGCGGCCGTACCGAAGCTTTCTTCGTACGCAAAGTGAAGAACAAATATGTAAGAGAGGAAATCTTAACGGTGGAACTTAATATCGTTAAGCCGTAGCTTTACTCAATAAGTTCTCGAGAGGTTAGTTGATCGTCTTAGGAGAAGAGGTCTCGCATATACTTAAGTAGAATTATATTGCCAGCTCCCCTCCATCACTCGTAAGCTCACCACCATCGCGAGGATGCCCATCTCCCTTGGGCCTCGGGCTAACATTCCACCAAATGTTTGCCGGCTCTGCTAGTTCATTATCCGACGTGAAGTGTTCATGCAGTATCCTGATACATACAATCAACTACGGGAGAAAACTCTTCATATCGCTGTCCTATTAGTGGCGAACTAACAGGTTACTGATAAGCTAGTCTAATATCGAACTCACTGTCCCATTCGTATTCGTCTATGCAAGTCTCGTAGACAACCATTACGTTTGACAAGTCTATTGTCTTCTACTGTCTTCGACATGATAGCTTGGTCTACGGACTCCCGTGATGAAACACATGAGCCATTGGCATATACATGTGCTACCTGTAGGCACTGACGATAAACAGCTCAATCAAGATAAGACTACTACGAGCTAGAGCTCGCTAACAACCTCCAGATATCTTACAGTCTTTCCGAGATAGACGGGAGTCGAAGGTTTACCACTTAACTGGAGACCTCCAGGGCTTGCGGTATATCTTACATACCTACCACCGTAGGCTTATAAGGATCAGTGGTGTATGCACTCCAGAATCACTTCTTGTGTAACGTTTCGATCGCCCCATGCCCCCTCATATATCCTGCGAACAGCTTCCGGTCGGAAGGTCGGCGACAACGTATACGGTATTACGCCGCCCTCTTCAATCATAGGCTTTTACTAGTAAATCAGCAACTTCCCTACAGTTGGCCCATGACGCGTTGTCTGTACATCGGGGCCAGAGGGAGGTGTTGGACTCAAATCTCTCAATGTTCGCCCAGGGCAAGATTTTCTCGGGTTTGTAGCCCAACAACGGATTACCCGCTTGAGTCCAGATTCGAACCTCCTTTATAATGTTGCGTAACAAACAATCCTATGACTTTTGCAGAAACTTCACGTAACCTTTTACGCTCAAGGTAGGGTAACTCCTATACAAAAGTAGGGTAACCTGTTTACCAAGGTAGGGTAACTATACTCCCTAAGGTAGGGTAACTACCCGCCTTAGGTAGGGTAACTCGCCGGAACTCTGGGAGACCTTCCGAACTCGCAGCGTAGACTTTCCTACCTACCCGGTATACCTTTTCTCGTTCGCAGTCCAAGCATTACCATTTGCTTAGTCCACATGGTAACCCTTGGATAGAGTTTCCTGACTAGCTTAACCGTAACCCTTCCGGGCTCCGCCATGGGATAAGACTAAGTCTACTCCAGGATCCAGCAGGGTCGTCACAGTTATATCACTTGCCAATAGACTTCGATTCGAGCGAGTAGGGGATGGTAATCTCGTGCACGACTCGATGCTTTGGCACAATGTTCAGCCTCTCCTTATTTATTGAGCTTGCCACCACTATCAGTTCAGAATCGTTTTATTATTGTGCTGTCTTGGGTTTGCTATTCATTGATAAACTGTTAAAACACTTTTACTTTAGCCGACTAGGCTTTTATATGATAAATCCAAGCATAGCTAGTGCAATCATCGAATCTTGTAATATGGTGCCAAGAATTGCTGCAGGTGGAAGTTAAGAACTTTCCAGCCAAGGTAGAATGAATTGACTCCCATAGTGTATCACCTAGCTTCTTTGTTGATATTGGTTCACTTTTGGTAGACTCCGAGGTAATACCGGTTTCAAACTGTTAATCTTTTATCACTGAAGGAATTGTAGGGTTGTGGGAGTAATTAAAACTTTAAAGGTATTTAGCAACAGGGTAACTGAATACTTCTTGCCACTGCTTGTCAGTCATTTAATTAACTGATTCCTTCCCCTCTTACAAAATGTAATCATGACCGTCTAACTTTACCCTAATAACATCTGCTTTATTTCCCTGAAATACTTAAATATCCTTTCCACTACTGCGTAGATAAAAGCCTTTCCACAAAGAAAAATCACCCTTCATGATAATGAATTACAAAGACCCCATTTAGAAACCAAAAAATACCATGAAGTTAGACAGGAGTTAGAAGGTGATTAGATATTAAAGCCGTGGTCTTTACATTTCACCTGCCTCATTGATCTATTACTGAGTCATTGCCTAACCTAATTGTACCTTTTTCCAGTTCATAGTTCATAGGAAGGTGTAAGTTACATGCGATATGTGAGCAAGTTCATATATTGATTACTTATTGAACTGGGAGAGAAACGTTTTCCACCGATAGAGGGAAAGTATTGATACTAACCTCGTCGGATGTCACCCCCTTGACAGTTTTAACTTAGTTAACAGCTTTCTTTTCCTGATTCTTAAGGTTGTCAGCCTTGAGTTTATGATATTCACTCCTTGTATGTCTGCAACAGCATCCAGATGTGTAATATGTCTTGTAAGAGGAACCGTCATTCGAGCTTGTAGCCTGTTGTTTCCATGATCACTGTTCCTTCCCTTTTCCTTTAATATCGGTGGTTTTATACACCTTTTCAGCATACGTCTTAGCTGTGGCTGCCATGTCTAATAACTTGTTGTAAACAAAATCGTAGGTAAGGCCCTCCTCCATTTGTAGGTTATTAGCAATATAACATCTTGAGTCGGCTTGGGAAACGAGGAGGAATGTTGCTCCAGCTTCACCGGATTTAAATACAATGTTAAAAATAAACATTAAAACATATCAATAAGTAGAGGTAGCAGTGATGGGACTATGTAGTATTTGATTCCCTTGATTACGATATTTATTGATTTGACAGGAGCTGTTTGTTGCAGTATCATTTGTGGTATTGTAAGCGGGATCGAGTTCGTCGCGGGAGAAGGCAATGTTTTCCCAACCACAATTTATGTTCTAACATCCTCCATATGGCCGCTGGTATTTTGTGGGAGGCCAGCAAGGTAAGCAATCAGGGGTCTATTGATTCCGACTAGTGGGTCCCAGCCCATTGACCGCAATCACAAAACCGATTTATTGGATCAGCATTTACTACCTCTTCATTTTTGTGCCTAATTTTCATTGGTATAATCCTCGGACCTATTGCAATATCCCTGCTATTATATAGTACAAGGATATGTTTTACAAGTTCATGCCTCGTTTAGTAGTTTCCTGGGCCTGTAAGCTTTGGGATGAAGCAAAGTTCCTGAGTAGTCACAGAGGTATGTTTGAAATTGCTGATGTGTTGTCATGGAGCATGAGGTACAAGAGGGCAAGTTGTAGTAGTGGTGACAGCTGATGTAAATGCAATTATGGATTTTGAGTTTCAGAAACAAAGTTTTCCTGACCAGGAAAAACAGGGAGATACCACCTCATATAAGGGGGTCTCCCTATGGGAAGAGGAATCCCCAGGATGCGGCCGTACCAAAGGTTTTCTTCAAACGCAAGATGAAGAACAATTGTGGAAGAGAGAAGGTCTTAACCTTGGAACTTCATTTCATTCAGCCGCACCTTTACTCAAGAAGTTATTGAGAAGACAATTGATTGTGTTAGGAGAAGCAGTCTCACATATACGTAAGTAGAATTATACTGGCAGCTCCTCTCCATCACTCTGGGGCTCACCACCATCGCGAGCATGCCTATCTCTTCGGAACCTCGGGCTAACATTATGGCCAACGTCATCGGTGTCTGCCAGTTCATTTTCCGACATGAAGTGTTCATACTGTATCCTGATACCTGCATTCTGCTACAGAAGAAGACTCTACGCAATGTTTTCCGGTTAGTAGCGAACTAAGAGCTTACTGATAAGCTAGTCTAACATCGAACTCACTTTTGCTTCTGTATTTGTCTATGCAATTCCGGTGGACTACCACGTAATGGTATCTCTGGAGGTCTATCATCTTCTACTGTCATCGACACCATAGCCGGGTGTACGGAGTCCCATGATAAGGTATTGAAGCCATTGGCTTATGCAGGCACTACCAGGAGCCATGGACGTTTTGTACATCTCCGAAGACAAGACTCCGGATATCTAGAGTTCGCTAACAACCACCAGACATGTGGCAACATTTCCGTAACATACAGGAGTCGAAGGTCTCCAACTTATCCAGAGGCCTCCCCGGCCTCCGGTATATCTTACATACCTACCACGGTAGGCTTATAAGTATCAGTGGCATATACATCCAAGAATAATCATTCTTGTGACCATTTGATCGCCGCATGCCCCCACATATATCCTCAAAACATCCTCCAATCGACGGGACTATAACCACATATATGGTATTAAGCCGCAGTCTTCTATCAATGGCTTTTACTAGTAAACCTGCAACTACCCTTCAGTTCGCCCTTGACGTATTGTCAGTACATCGGGGCCACAGGGAGGTGTTGGACTTTGATTTTCCAATGCTCGCACAAGGCAAGATGTTCTCCAGTTCATAGCTCAACAATAGACTACCCGATTGAGTCCGTATTGAACCTCTTACACATTCTCGTGTAACCAACCTTCCGATAACTTGACCCAAAAATTCATGTAACCTTCCAAGCTCAAGGTAGGGTAACTCCTATCCAAAAGTAGGGTAACCACTTTGCCAAGATGAGGTAACTATACTTCCTAACGTAGGGTAACTGCCTTCCTCGGGTAGGGTAACTCGCAGGAGCCCTCGGAGATCTTCTGAACCCACAGTGTTTACCTACCTGCCCGGTATACCTTTCTTGTTCCCAATCTAATCATTACCATTTTCTTAATCCACTTAGTAACACTTCAGTAGAGTTTCTAGACTAGCGTAACCGTAACTCTTCCTGGCTCCGGCGTGGGATAAGACTCTGTCTATAGTAAGATCTAGCGAGGTCGTTACACCTCAATCCAATTACTCTAATACATAATGGAATGCTTTATAACAACATGTGAATCTTGCAAAAAGCAAGCCTCATTCTTGTAGAAAGCAGGGAATACAGAACCATGTGACTAACAAATGTTGCTGAATATAGTAAGCCTTCTGGGAAGATGAAGAGAGATGCTGGAATGTGTGGAGAAGGCATAAGGGAGCCTTATTGAGAAATGAGCACATGGAGAAGAACTTGTGCATGGCATCTGTTTTAAATCAGAGTAACAAAGTAAATGTCTTGAGAAGACTGTCATCGCCAAGATTGTTTTAAGAAATGTTTTGTTCTGTTTCAAGCAGTAGTTGCATTTGAATCATCACCTTGTTTCAATGAGCGTATAGAGGTCTATCTTAAAAAACAAAATATTCTGCAAGAAAGTTTCAGTTGCTATTGACACAACATGTCAGTGGATATTGTATAGTTTCTGATCCACCCTGCGTATAACCTTTCGAATTGTGAGAACAGTCGGATCTTAAGTAACAATACAGTATAAATGATTATGATAGTAAAATTGTATTGGAGGCACATTGAGCAAGGCAGTATTTTGTATGAAGGAAGATTGGTCGAGATTCTGGTCCTTAATTTCTCCTAAGCGCAGTGGGTGGTAGCCTCTATATATAGAGCATAGCATCCTCTGCATATAGCTCTTTTTGGCAAGAAATATTAGAAAAAACATAGAAAGACACATAAGTGGGACTCTCTTTAACCGTGAGATTATGCCAATGAAATTCCCGGTGGTGCGCGTTAATCTATAGGGGTGTGTGGGTTATAAGTACAACGTTAAAGAAATAGTTATTGGTCAAATGAATTGAAAAACATACATGAAGATGGTGGAATATCCGACAAACTATAAAGGAAACAAAGGTGATTATTCTTATCAATATCATGAGATATTCCATAAAATAAATGTCATATATGTCCTAGCTGTATAAATGGTCTTGGGGTATAGGGAAAGCTATAACACTAACCAAGCATGAGAATATATGATATTACAAAAGTAAAAATAACAAATGAAACAAAAATAACATTTCAACAACAATGAAGTTGATTCTAAACTTATCATTTGCGAAAGAGCAACTCCTCTTGGGGAACCGTTGATATATACAGGGGGATGAATGCTGCACGAGTACGATCATAGAGGGTCAACATGATTCTCATTTAGCAAGGCAGTTTGGGACATACAAGACTAGTTATAGTGTCAGAGCGAATATCTACAGGCCCAAGATGGATGATTATAGCACATAATACATTCACACATGTGATATATGTCAGCACAGTAAGACCGTAAGGTACGAGACGTTTGCACGGCTTGAACCTCATGGTTTGCAGCTGCAACCTTGGAACGCAATTTCCATGGAGCTCAGAGTGGCGTTACCGGAGTCAAAGTAGTATATGAAAATCTGGGTCATAGTCTACAGGTCTTCAAAGCTGACTCATTTCATACTCTTAGCAACAAAAGTACCTATAGGTGATTTTACCTCTTATGTTTCTAAAGGAGGTTTGGCACTTCCATAGACTACCAGAGAGTAGAATATCAGATCGTAATAGCAGATTCAGCACTAAGTATTGGACTAGCTTAAAGAACCCATTGAGGGTTAAGCTAAATGTGTCCACAGCCTTCTACCATAAAACTGATAAGCAAACCAAAAGTGTAAACTAGAGTTTGGAACAATAAGTTAGAAATTATTGTTCCTATCAGTAGGGCGACTGGGTAGAGCTTCTTCGTTCAGAGCAATATATTTATACACCTCAATGTCGGAATCAACAAAGTTGTCTGTCTTCAAGATCAATTATGGGTCAAATCCATCAACAAATTGGTCCATGTCGGTATCAACAGGTCGTGGGATACTCCCAAGCCATTGGCTACCAGTTGGATTTTAGGAAGGGAGGTGGCTGCAAATTCGAGATAATTGGCATAAGGCCCAAGAGAGGTAATGGGAATGGCGAGACCTGAAAAGATTGGCAATGTTAGAATATACACCGCTGAAAGAGGTTACACTGGGTGGGGCAAGGTGTGCTGACCAAGTAATCCTTAATTGAATTACTATATTAACAAAGAGAGGAATGGAAAAGATTAACCATTGAAGGTTTATACCATTTGTGGTTCATTGAAACGTTGGCTGTGCCACTGATAAGATTCAACTCCCAGTGCGATTGGGTATATCTCTGATTCTTAACGTTGGCATCTTAGAACCTCACAGGGAAGACACAACAGCTGCATGTACAGCAGTGGTACCAATTTCCGATATAATAGACAATGAGCGTAGTTATATTATCCAACTCATCCTTAATAGCCATTAGTATGGTGGAGTTCACCACAAGTTGCAAAAAACAACCCGCCCAATACTTGGTTGGTTGTGAAGACTATCAGCCTGAGGATAACTAAGGAGAGCTGTACAAGATTGTTGAGTGGACAGGTATACAGAACATCATAGATTTCCATGTAAGATACACACCAAAAGTGAAGGATTATCGAGCAGTACATGTAGGAACTGGTAATAAAGCAAAATGCTAAAGGTTGTGGGCAGCCCTTGAGTAGATAGGGGTAATGTAACGACCATGCTAGATCTTCGCGTTGATTGTGTCTCATCCCTTGCCAGAACCCAGCAGGTTTATGGTTAGCTAGGTCTGGTAATGCTACCAAAGGTTACCATGTAGGTTGAGTAAAATGGTAATGGTTAAGTTTTAGACTAGGAGGCTATACCGCGTAGATGAGGAGAAGTCTACCTGTGGGTTCCAAAGGGTATAGAGAACCCCGGCAAGTTATCCTACACAAGGTACAGAGGTACCCTACTGTAAGGACTACAGATACTCTATCTTGGGAATGTGTTTCAAGTTACCCAACTTGTAGTTAGGAGTTACCCGATCAGGAGCATAAACTATTACAAAAAGTTGCGAACGAAATCCTAGGAATTTTATGATGCGAGATTGTAAATGAGGTTTGAGTATGAACTCAATTGGCTAAACAATTGTTGAGCTCTGAACCAAAGAAAATCTTACCCAGGACAAGAGTTGGAAAATCTGAGTACAACACCCCACACTTCCCCCGATTTACAGACAATGGGTCATGGACTAAAAGAGTACTAGTTGCTGGTGTGCTAGTAAAAGTTCTACGATTGTAGACTATGTCATAACAACGTATATGTGGTACTCGCCCAGTCCATAGGAAGCTATTCGCCAAATATATGAGGGGGTGGTAGGCGAGTAAGTGGTTACAAGAAGAGGTCTCTTCATCAGATTCACTACCTAAGATCTTTGAGCCTCTGAGGGCATGTGGTAGGAGTTGGTCATAGTCCTGTAGAAGGTAATAGACTTCCATCTCAGTAGAAGACACTAGTAGTCTAAGGTACCCTGATAACTGTGAGATGTTTGGAGATTGGTAGGAATCACTCGATCATAGTAGTCATGTCTTGGTAGATGTTGTTACAGGTTACCAACTCAAAGCTCCGTAAAGTATGGTGAGGCCTAAAGGTATTCGATAGCGGAGTACTCTTAGGAAGGCCTTGTAATAATTGTTACTATTACTTGGTCCGCTAAAATTACTAAGGGGATGAAGTGTAATCAATCACTGGTGATATTGATAAAATCTCTTCTCCGTTGCTGTCCGTCCAATAGCTAGCAAGGAACGCTTATATTTATATCAATCGTGGGTTTCCGCAGCTAGTACATCTAATGTCTATACTAACGATGTATCTTCACAATAAGTACGCAACTTTTATCTTATCAACCTCAGTGCGAACAATCAGAGGCCCTTAATTCTTCCCCACTTTGTGGTCATTTAGCTATCGTAACTTCCTCTTCCTGAGGTTGTGCAAGACTTGGCCAGTAGGAAGTTAGCGATGGCTTTGTCATTTGAACTTAGTCTGAAATATGGGGTGCAAATACGTACATACCTGTCAATCCTCTGCTACCGAGGTGATTAATCTCAATATTAGACCACAGTGACAATACAGGGGCATGACTGCATTATCTTCATGTAGAGTTGGTAGGCTTAGTGCTCAATTGCTTTTTTGATTTGCCTAGCCAGATGACCTTGCAGCCAAATCTTCTCAACTCCTGTCTATTATAGCAGACCTATGACAATTCGTTGTCGGTCAACGTGAAGCGTTACCCTTTTCCGATTTCATTGGCTTTTCTGCTCCACCAGATACAACATGTATCATATACTGGATTCCAGCTGTATGAGTAGTGCAAACTACCCGTCTCATATATCCTAAGAACAGCTTCTGCTTGCACAGTGTTAGGCATATGCAATTCCAACACCCACCTCTGGCCCCTACAGAGGGCCTGGACGTCGCCTGTAATACGGTATGAAGTTGCTAGTCACTAGCAAAAATCGCGAAATTGGGAGCATGCCCAGAACACCATATACGTCATCGCCGTCCGTCCGACTGGAAGCTGTTCGCAGGATATATGAAAGGGGTAGTGTGCACTGCTCATACAGCTGGAATCCGGTATATGATAAAAATGAGATATGGGGGAACAGAAAACCCTACCGAATCATGAGACAATAAGAGCTTCACGTTGACCGACTACCAATAGTTATAGGTCTTCAAGGACGGACGAGAGTTAAGGAGACGTAGCTGCAAGACTTTTCTCGCTTGGCAAATCAAAGAACCAATGAACCACTCAGCCTACCAACTCTACGTAAAGATAATGCAGTCATGTCTCTGTATTGCCACCGTTTTAACATGAATCACATCCAGGATCAAGACCTGATTGCAGCACCATGATATAGTATAGTGACCTTAGAGACCAATAGCTGTGTGGATATACGATATTTTATTTGGTCCACGTCCATGGCCTACCACATGCCGATCATGAAAGGTTCAGGTAATTTAACTATACTTAATTATTCTCCACATTACCAACCACTTTATTAACGATACTTGGATAATCACATTCTATAGTGAAATATTGTCTCTTTCTCGATACCATAAACAGGAAGCAAGGACTCAATATGCAGGGGAACTAATGTTTTTAAACAGTGTTACCAACACTCCCGGTCTATTACAATTGTTCAGGAACGACATTAGTAAAAAACCAATTTCCGTGAGACAAGCCAGACCCAAGCTTGTGACAGAAACTGTACGTCCAATTCACCCCATTTATACCCTGCTTTCTGATTTACGCCATCTTACCTGCCCATACCTACTGCATCATACCACAGATTTCCACCAGATTCCGCTCTCAATGCACCCAGAAGGGGTCCTTGTTGCTGGCAGTGGTCCTTTAGTATTCATTCTGTCTTACAGCTACACTCTCCTTCAACTTTAATATATTTGTGCTCACAGGATATAGCTGGAGCTACCGGTGGGAAGATAGATCCCAAGGGTGGGGCGGTCCCAAAGCTTGCTTGGTACACAAAATGAAGAACCAATATGTGTAAGTTAAAATCTTAACAATGAAAATTAGAAATTTTAACCCAGAGCCTTACTCAATAAGTTCTCACAAAGGTACTTGATTGACTTAGGAGAAGAGGTCTCATATATACTTAAGTAGAATTATCAAGTGCTAGCTCCTCTCAATCACTCCTAAGGTCAACACTATTGTGAGCATGCCTGTCTCCCCGTGACCTTGGGTGAACATTCTAGCAAATATATGCTGGCTCAACTAGTTCATTATTTAGCGTCAAGTGTTCTTACAGTGTTCTGATTCAGACCGCTGCAGGAGAAAACTCTTCACCTCATTGTCCTGTTGGTAACAAATCAACCTGTCCATATTAGATAGCCCAATACCGAAATCACAGTCACATTGGTATTCGTCATTGCAACTCTTGTTGACTACTATTAAACAGTTCGACTACTTTCTGCAAGTGTATTGGCTACCACTGTCTTCGACATGATAGCTAGATCTACAACTCCCCAGATGCGGTACCGAACGGATTGGCTTGTACAAGCACAACCAGCAGCGGGTGATCTGCAGTACGTCTGTTAGGCATTTGCAGTTCCAACACCCGCCTCTGTCGCTGATGTAGGACCCGGACGTCGTCTGCAGCATAGTGTGAAATTGCTAGTTAGCAACGAAAATCGTGGAATTGGTGGCAGTCTTATAATACCATATATGTCGTCGCCGTCCGTGTGTTATGGGTAACCACTGGGAGCTCAGTAGAGGAAAATTAAGCATCTTAGGTGTTCGATAACAGAGTCATGTCAGGAAGGCGTCATAATTTTCTCGCTAATACTCCTTTTGCTAAAACTACTACGAGTTTCAGTTGTAGGTAAGAACTTGTTATATTGATAACATCTGTTTTCCGTTGCTGTCTGTCTAATAGCGGGGAAGGAAGTCTTATATGTATATCCCGCATGAGTTTCCGCGGCCAGTACTTCTAATACCTATACTAACCAAGTTCCTCCGCAACAACTACTAGTCTTTCGTCTTATCAATCTTAAGTGCGAACAATCGTAGACCCTGTATAAGTACTCACTTCTTGTTATACAGACTGATTTTACTCCATCTGCGTGAGGGAGTGCGAGACTCCGGCAGTCGGAAGTAAGCGATGCCTTTGCCATATGAACTCAGTCTGAGTAGGCCGCCCAAACACGAACATACCAGTTGTTCCTTTGCTATTAAGGTGATCAGTCTCAATATCGGTGGTAGCGAGGTCGATTCTTTCCAAGAACGTAGATTGTAACCAAAACTCTTGTCATCCTTGCAACACCTGTGGTCGCAAGATTTCTCACTCATGTTGCACTACCCATTGCCCAGTACGGAAGATGTTGTGGATGGAATTTGATTGAGAATTACCCCCCCTTCAAGGCGGTAGTCCCTACACCAAGACAGTGGATCAGCCTTTTCATTTAATCTTCCATGGCGGTAAACAACGTGGAGGTTGAAGAGTTGTAAGCACACAGCCCAGCGATGTTGCCTATGGTTGAGAATCTTGGTACTGTTGAAATATTCCAGACCCTTATGATGAGTGTAAATGGTAATCTCATCAGCTACCGACAGTAGTAAATGATACCATTCTTTGAATGCTGCCACGATTGCAGTCATTTCCTTATCATGGACATCATAATTTTGCTTCACTGGGGAGAACTTTCTAGTATGAAAGGCTACTGGATACAATTTATCAACCCCACATAATTTGGACAACCTGGCTCCCAGCGCAAAGTCACCAGCATCGGTCTCCAACTGTGTTTGACCTTCAGGGTCAAAGTGTACTAATTTAGGCTCCGTTGTAATGATTTCTTTCAAAAAATCAATAGCTTCTGGGCACGCTGGTGTCCAGTGCAATTTAAAAACCTTCTTCATTATGTCGGTAAGAGGTTTCACAATCGTGCTGAATTCTTCAATGAACTGTGGATGGAAGTTTGCAAACCCCATCAAGCTTTGGACCTCAGGAACGCTATTTTGTGGTAGCCATTCCCTCAGTTCGGCCACCTTTGCCACAGTCATGAATATCCCACAATGAGATATCTTATACTGGCGAAATTCAACCTCTCTTTGATGGAAGGTTGATTTCTCTATGCTAACGGATAAGCTTCCTTTCCTCAGCCTTTCCATAACTCTACAGACTAAGGAGACATGTTCCTCACTTGTCTCAGAGTAGATTTACATAACATTCATGTAAGCAATAACTCCTTCATCAAATAAGTCGCGAAAGACCTCCTTGATCATGCCCTGGAAAGCTGCGTGGACATTGTAAAAGCTAAAAGGCATCACGGCATATTCAATTAAACCATACCGGAATCGGAATGGGGTCTACCATTCCTCTCCTTCCGCCATTCGCAGAAGGTAATATCCATGTTTGTGGTCCAACTTAGTGAACAACTGCGCTTTCCCAAGTCTGTCACGGAGCTCATTCATTAACGGTAGAGAGTATCTGTTCGTTACCGATATTTTATTTAGTCCACCGTAGTTTATACATAACCGCAGGGTACAAGCTGGTTTTGGTACACATTGGATAGGTGCAGTGGGAGAAGAGCTAGACCTTTATATCTTTCCCATAGGTAGCATCTAATTGAGATACTCGCGAAGGACTATAAGCTCCTTTTCCGGTCAGTGATAAATCGGACCGAACGGCGGAGTTCTATTCAGAAGTAGCTTGATTCTCTAATTATACTTCCAAGGCTCCGGTAAGGACACAATCCGCTGTTGGCTGAAGATATCCCCAAAGTCCTTACAATCAGGTGAGCGCTTCAGCCTAATATCGCCCCCGTCTTCATCCATGAATTTCGCCATTCCTAACTTGTAAATTGAGTTAGCTTTCCCCAACTTACATTTCCTCATCGGTTATAAATTGTAAACATCGCTTAGGACCTAACTAATGTGTCTTATAATATTCTGATCCCCATGTCGAAGTACCTTTTGTCCTGTCAATATCTGGATTATGTTCCTTTAACCAAGACATTGGCAAATATCCGTCAAACTTTAAGTTACTCATGTTGACGACATCAAACCTCGTTTTGCACACATGATCTCCAATGCGCATCTTCACAACTTAGGTGTAGTGGGTACCTGGCTCTGTTATATTGTTACCACATGCCTCCGACATTGGACAAGATACCATTCGTCGCACACATGTTATATGAGTTTCCTTGACCCAACCCGTACTAACGACTGGTCCTGTAGTACCGCTATCTAATACGTGCTTATCTTCCGCAGTGCACTTCCTTGCTCCTTGATTCCTTTGCAGTCTTACATTAACTCGGATGGACTTAGTATGTTTGGTAGGGTCTTGCACCCTCAATCGCTTTGTTGGTCTCCACTGGTTAACCATTCTGATGGTAGTATCACTTGGCTTTCGACACGAGGGTGGCTACAGCGGGTGGTGAAAAATTCAAGAATTCAAATGGCTAGAAATGTTTACTACCACGCCTGCATGATTTCGGGTATTAAACCCTCCTTAGTTAAACTGGACATTACTTTGATTGCTTAATCAAGTCCTGCTCGACGTTGTAAACTTAGGAACAAAAGACAATACATTACCATGGAATCTCTCCTAGCAACACGAACCCATAAAGAAAACCAAATAACCTTGATTTGAAAAGCAAAACCCTGGACCAAAAGAAATTAAAGAAACGACACCCAGAACATCTAACATAACCAATATTTCCCCCCGGATTCAACCAATTGAGGTTAACTCGGTAGTGTCTTGCTTGCGAGTAACTACTTACCTTGATTTGTTCCCTGTAATCCAATGATCAGACCCTTCCTTTATCTAGAGACTCATTAATTTCTTTTAATTTCTTTAACTCTACTGATAGACTTACCGTAGACTGATCCCTCTGCATCAACCTCCATAATCTGTGGAGGGGCTTGACCTACTTTGAGGAGTCTCTTATCACCGGCTGAAGAAGGAGGTGCTTCAATACGTTTAACTTTTCTAGCCTGAGCCTCATAAAGACCACCCTCGTTGACCATTCTCTTGTTCTTTCCCTTTGCTGAGTGAACAACTGGAGAAGATGAGATGCATTTCCGCCAAAAATGACCAAGCTATCCGCATCTGGATCATTGCCCAGAGTTGCGCCGCTCTTCCGTCAGGTTATTCGGAATGCTTTTATAAGTAAAGGCATACGCGGATTCTGCGACCTTGGATGTCTTATTTGTCCGGCAGGGTTGGGATTTTGACTTACACAAACCCTTCTCCTTCTTCCACCGCTTCTTTCACAAAGAGCTCTTATCGCTAACCTTGTCCTACTTTGAACTACCCTGGTCTTTGCCAACCGTTTTACCCCAGTTAGCATTGTCTTGAAGAGTATGCCAACCTTGCAAAGTAGATCAAGATGTGCACCAGCTTCAGTAGGGTGGGGATGTTTTAATGCCCATTGGTCTTCCAACTCAGCTGTGAACCCTATCCGAACTTCATCTATTATTTGCTTTCAAACAGTGTATTGGAGGCTGGCCGTAAGGTCTACCAACTTGTCGATGTACATGTCAACATTCGCAGGCTTCATAGACAAACACATCCAATCAACCAGGTTGCGAGCATGATCTTCATGCCCGCCAAACTTGATTTCCAGTCGAGCCCGGAATCTGGCCCAGGTCTGCAGATCATTGTCATGGTTAAAGATCATACCCATCCGCATCACTGCATTCTCATTGATATACCCATGGATACCCAAGGACCAATTATGGGCTGCATTTCCCCAGAGTGGGACGACCAAGTTAATCTTCTCCATATCATCCAAACCTGCCTTCGTGAAATAAGTGAATTAGACTTTGCCGTACGGGAGAAACCATTTCGTGTTGGTAGTGTCTCCAGGAAGGCCGTTATGTTGCTTAACCTCTCCAGCATCTTGGGCTTTGCCCAAGCAGAAGGCTCACTGGAATCACGAGGAGCTTGCCCTCCTACTCTTCCAAGGAAAGCTGCTAGCCAAGCCAGGTGAGGGTCCTATCTCATTTTCTTGGCCTCATGCCAGTTGAGCTTTTGCCTTCCTAGAAATGGGGTAAGATCAGGTAGGGAGTCGGTGCCATGGCCAGAGCTGTCAGATGAGCTGGAATCACACAGGTTCCCTCCAGCACCACCATTTCCTCCTGGTGGGGAAGCATTCCCACCACCTCGAGACTTGTATTTCTACTGGAGGTCTCCTCAGTGCGATTATATCCATCAAAGGATTCCACACCACCCCCCTGACCTCCAGCTTGGGCGTGACTCTCTGGAGGCTGCGCAGGGTGCTTGGGCGAAGGAGGTGGTATCTGGGTGCTAGGCGGATCATTCCCTGTTCCCATACCGAACCCAGCAGATATTCTGCAAAGGCCTCGCATGAGTCGGGGTCCCTCGGTGGTACCAGATGTCCTCTGCGCCTACAAAACCGACACTAGGCTGGTCTTGGTTGACGGGGTGGGGCCAGGGGCTGTGCTGCAGGAGTTCATAAGTAATCATCTGGTCGTACTCGTAGTTCATCGTACCGCCTAATACGAGAAAAGTGATGCAGGTACCGAAGGCTACCTTTGAGCAGGAGTTGATCAATCTGACATTGATGTTCACGCTTCCCCATGCTTGGTGTTAGTTGCTGAAACCCAGCAAAGCCACTAGAGGTGAGTGGTTGCTCCTTAGTGGAGACTGGATATGCGCCTGCCGAACGTGGTGGAGGAAATAGTGATACATCTGTTCAGCCAAATAGTCCTACCCCTGTTGGCTGGACTGGTGCGGCAGGGTCTGGTGCCTGTGGTACTGATGAGGGCTTCGGAGTGATCAGTGATGGCGCATCATTACTTTCCGGAACTCACATTGAAATAATTTGAACAGTGGGGTTGGCCTTCGGAGCTAGTGGCTTAGGTGTATTACCACCTGTCGCCAGCTAAGTACTTCACTATTTCCTGTCTCTAGAGGGATTAGATCCCATGGCCGGACTAGGAGTCCTTGTAGCGCTCTTTCAAGTCATAGTTAACGACAAAGCTACTCCCACTTGCTCAACACAGGGGTGGAGTGAGGCCTCAGCTGAGAGTTCCCTTTGCCTCTCGCCTGAAGCTAAAACAACCCCTACCTCCGTCAACATTCCTTAATATTCTGTGTCCTACGGAATCCGGGTCAAAAGCTTCGCGAATTGCAACCTGGGTTCCTTCGGCATCGGAGGTGCAAATGTCATAATACGATCGTTGGGCACATCTATCTTATGACCTTCCTTGACCAACTTCTCCAAAGCATGGACCCTATTGTTAATGGCTTGCTGGTTGGCAACAAATTGCTTAAAACACCTCTGTTGTCCTCGCATCCAGTTAGCAGTCACGTCAACAATCTCCGGTTGAAAGATCGGGTACAATTGTTAGTTCCAATATCACTTCCGAGTCTTTACCGCTTTGATCTGCTTACCCACTTCATGAAGAATGTCAGGCTCGATAAAATGTGCCTTGAACTCTGCGAATCCAGACTCCACAGGGCAATCAGAAGTAGATCCCGCCGTAAGAGGGGTCTGTTTAAAGGAATGGAATAAATGCTGGGGGTCGGCAACAACTACGTCCCCACATTCTTCCAGAATTTCAATCGCAGTCGCTTCGGTGAGTGGTGGCATGGCAGGCCATTCACAACCACTAGGTCCACGAAGACCGAGGCTCGTAAACGGAGGTCATGGGACTGTTGGGGAGCACGGTCAACACTACCAAGGTCGGTAGACATCTTCGTTTCCATGCGATGCTTCCAGTGCCAGACAAGCGACTAGTACTCAGAAGATGATCAGAACAATGGTAAATCAATAATCGTGAGAGATGAGTTCACTGAAGGGTTCGCTTCATGATATATTGCAATAGTATCTCCCTTTACAAAGATGGATCACCAGGATGCGGCTGTACTGCAGGTTAATTCAGAAGCAAAATTAAGAACAAATATCTTGGAGCGAAAATCTTAACTAGGAAACTTGATATCATTCTATCACTGCGTTACTCAATAGGTTCTCGAGAGGATAGTTGATCCTCTCAGGAGAAGAGGTCTCTCATATACTTAACTAGGATTATATTGCCAGCTCCTGTCAATCACTGCTAAGCCCAGCACTATCGCGAGCACACCCATCTCCTTTAGGCCTGGGCTATCATTCTACCGAATATATGCCGGCTCGGCTAGTTCCTTATCCAGCGTAAAGTGTTCATGTTGTATCCTGATACATGAGTTCACCTGAAGGAGTAAACTCTTCACATCTGTGTCCTGTTATTGGCGAACCAACAGGTTACCGATAAGCTAGTCTAATATGGAACTCACTGTCCCATACGTATTCGTTTAAGCAAATCCTGTAGACAACCACTCCATGGTCTTACTGCAAGTCTATCGTCTTCTATTGTCTTCAACACGATAGCTTGGTCAATGGGCTCTTACGATCTGGTACTTAAGCCACAGGTTTACACGGACCCTACCCAGAGCCAGGGAGGTGAAGTACGTCAACGAAGACAAGACTACTATGATCTAGAGTTCGCTAACAACCTCCAGACATCTAGCGATCGACGCGGATCATATGTGAGTCGAAGGTCTATCGCGTATCCCTAGGCCTTCCCTACTTCCGCAATACTTACATCCCACCTCAGTGGACTTATCAGTACCAGTAGCGCATGCACTCAAGGATAACCTTTCGTGTAATCATTCGATCGCCCCTCGCCCCCTCATATATCCTGCGAACAGCTTCCTGTCAACTGGATGGGAACCTTGTAGAAGGCATTATGCCCCCCTCTTCAATCATAGGCTTATGCTAGGAAACCAGCAACTACCCTTCAGCTGGCCCTTAATGCATGGTCTTTACATCAGGGCCAGAGCGTGGTGTGGGGCTCAGATTCTCCAATGTTCGCCTAAGGCACGATTTTCGTTGATTTGTAGCTCAACAATGGATTACCCAATTGAACCCATATTTGCACCGCCTAAGTGATCTGGTGTAGCAAACATTCCCATGACTTTTCCTGCAACTTCGCCTAACCTGTTACACTCAAGCTAGTGTAACTACTATCTAAAAGTAGGGTAACCACTTCGCCAATAGAGGGTATCAATACTCGCTATGGTAGGGTAACTACTTGCTTTGGGTATGGTAACTCGCCGGAACTCTCATAGAGCTTCCGAACTCCTAGCGTAGACTTTCCCTAATAACCAGGTATATCTTCCTAGTTCGCAGCCTAAGCATTATCACTTGCCTAGTCTAGATGGTAACCCTTCGGTAGCATTACTAGAGTAGCCTAACCATTACCCTTCCGGGCTTCAGTATGGGATAAGACTAATTCTAATGGAAGATCCAGCAAGGTCGTTACACCCCCTACCATGAGGTAACAGTGCAAGACTTGGGCATAACTCTAACCCCCTTGATCAAAATACAATCGTCAACCTCCAGGAGTGTATTTGAGCGCCCCTACGGTTCAGTTACCTAGGTACCACTATGCACGAGCTCTAAATCAAAGGGGTTTTATGATCAGGCACCACTGCCCACTCCACGCATAATCTACAATGATGTTAAGTGGCGTCAGGGTCAATGTCCAGCACTGAGCCCGATGCTTTAGATATTCCGTTAACATATTTAGTAATGCCGGCTTCACATTCAGGGACACAAGCGGGCTCCACGGATATCACATTTGGACAGCGGCGTAGGCTTGGTGGTAAAGCACAGAACTGAACGTCACGGAAATTAGTATTGTTGTGTACTACTCTTGCCTTCCTTCGTACCAAATCTATGGAGCAATTGACACAAGGAATTTGTCTTCATAACCTTTATGGCGGTTGATCTACCTTTTAAATATTGAGAGCAATATCCATGATCAGTAAAAATCTGGTCGCTCCGCAGATCTGGACACAATTCATGTCCATTGGTCCAATGTCGAAATTTCTAGAAAGAGATCTTGGTGCTGTGGGTGGAAACAATACCGTGTAATTGGAAATGCGCACGTGATGTCCTCTCATCCCAACCGCACTTCAGGAAACAGGAAAGGTTTCTCTGGAACCTTAACCTCTACCCAGCACCTCCACCTCTTCTCCCCCTATGTGGAACCCATCCACACTTTCAAGATCATATTCTCGGCATCCATTGCGTTTGGTCATTGCTGGTACTATCAACGGAGGGCACCCCACTGCGTAAGTTGTTCTAACATTTCAACACCTGTGACTCCCATTCACACACAACCGGGGGACATTGGCATTGTTCTAGGACTCACTCGCCCCGTTGAGAAAGCGTCTGCAATTTCATTCAAGTCGTGTTTTCTGCTGTTACTATCAACTCTGACCACCCCCAGCAAAGCTCCTCTACATCGCATTCATTACCTCCTCATTAATAATTGTTGCGGGGTGGTTCCTCCTTGTCGTCATTTTTGGTTTTTACAGTGAAGCTTTCACTTTCGTCTTTTTGTTTCAGTCTACAAGTGTTTTTTTCAACTTCATCGGTTCGATCCGCGCTGATTTCGATTTTCCTCCTTTCGCCAGCCTTCGTAAAGGGTAAGTTATGTGCCAGAAATGACCCCGTCAAAGAAGATTCAAAATCCCGCCAACAGGAAGACTTAAGTATCCATTATTAGTATGTTCAACGTTTGAATATTAATCTAGGGATTTCTTAGGCATCCAGCCAGCGTGACATATAGTGGTAACGCTTCAGTTCGTGTAACGACACTGCGGGATCTTACCGTAGACTTAGACTTATCCGATGCCGGAGCCCGAAAGGATTACGGTTAGGCTAGTCAAGTAACTCTACCAAAGGGTTATCACGTGGACTAAGCAAATGGTAATGCTGAGACTGTGAATGAGAAAAGATATACCGGGTAGGTAGGAATGAATACACTGCGAGGTCGGAAGGTCTCCGAGAGTTCCAGCGAGTTACCCTACCTAATGCAGGTAGTTACCTTACCTTAGGGACTATAGTTACCCTACCTTGGTAAAAAGGTTACCCTACTTTTGGATAGGAGTTACCCTACCTTGTACATAAAAGGTTATGCGAAGTTTTGGGAAAAGGCATAGGATTGTTTATTACGCAAGATAATAAAGGAGGTTTGAATCGGGGCTCAATTGGGTAATCCGTTGTTGAGCTACCAACCGAAGAAAATCTTGCCTTGGGAGAACATTGAGAAATCTGAGTCCAACACCCCCCTCTGGCCCCGATGGACAGACAATACGTCGCGGACCACCTGTAGGGAAGTTGCTGGTTTACTAGTGAAAGCCTATGATGGAAGAGGGCGGCGTAATGCCGTATACGTTGTCGCCGTCCTTCCGACCGGAAGCTGTTCGCAGAATGTATGAGGGGGCATGGGAGATCGAATGCTTACACGAGAAGTGATTCTCGAGCGCATACACCACAGATCCTTATAAGCCTACGGTGGTAGGTATGTAAGGTATACCGGAAGTCCTGGAGGCATCCGGTAAAGTGGTATACCTGCGACTCCCGTATGTCTTCGAAAGACAGTAAGATGTCTGGAGGTTGTTAGCGAGCTCTACATCCTAGGAGTCTTATCTTGACTGAGGTGCTTATCGTCAGTGGCTACGGGTAGTACCCGTATAAATTAATGGCTTAAGTGTCTCATCACGGGAGTCTGTAGACCATGTTATCGTGTCAAAGACACTAGAAGACGATAGACTTGTAACTTGTAATGGCACTATTCAATGGTTGTCTACGAGATTTGCATAGATGAATACGAATGGGACCGAGAGTTCGATATTACAGTAGCTTATGAGTAACCTGTTAGTTCGCCACTAACAGGACTGCGATATAAAGAGTTATCTCCGGCAGTTGATTGTGTGTGTCAGGATACTGCATAGACACTTGATGTCTAATAATGAACTGGCAGAGCCACTAGACATTTGGCAGAAGGTTAGCCAGAGCCCTAGAGGAGACGGGCATGCTCCCGATGGTGGTGAGCTTGGGAGTGATTCAGTGAAACTGGCAATATAATCCTACTTAAATATATGCGAGACCTTTTCTCCTGAGACTATCAACTATCCTCTCGGGAACCTATTGAGTAAAGCTGCGGCTTAGCAATATTAAGTTTCACTGTTAAGGTTTTCTCTTTACATATTTGTTCTTCTCTTTGCGTACGAAGAAAGCTTCGGTACAGACCCATCCTGGTGATCCATCTTCCCACAGGGAGCCCCCGTTACAGTTCGCAAACGCAGAAAACATCTTGGGCTTGCTATCAATAACACGCTACTGTGGAAAATTGGTATCTAATATTCCTAAGTCAATCAACAACTACATATCCGGGTGCCCCTGGTTCATGTTTAACAGGTGTAACATGGGCTCCCTGTGGGAAGATGGATCTCCAGGATGCGGCCGTCTCAAACCTTTCTTCGTACGCAAAGTGAAGAACAAATATGTAGAGAAAAAACCTTAATGGTGAAACTTAATATGGTGAAACTGCAGCTTTACTCAATAGATTCTAGAGAGGATTGTTGATCGTCTTAGGAGAAGAAGTCTCGCATATACTTAAGTCGAATTACATTGACAGCTCCTCTGCATCACTTCTAAGCTCACCACCATCGCAAGCATGCCTATCTCTCCTGGGCCTCGGGGTAAAATCCTGCCGAATGATTGCCGGCTCTGCTAGTTTATTATCCGACGTGAAGTGTTCATGCAGTATCCTGATAACTGCAATCAGCTGCCGGAGAAAACTCTTCATATCGTTGTCTGGTTAGTGGCGAAAACAACGGGTTACTGTAAGCTAGTCTAATATCGGACTCACTGTCCCATTCGTATTCGTCTATGCAAGTCTTGTAGACAACCATTGAATGGTGCCATTAAGTTTGACAAGTCTATCGTTTTCTCCTGTCTACGACACGATAGCTTGGTCTACGGACTCCCGTGATGAGACACTTAAGGCATTGGCTTATACAGGCGCTACCCATAGCCACTGACGATAAACATCTCAATCAAGACAACACTACTAGGATTTAGAGTTCGCTAACAACCTCCAGACATCTTACAATCTCTTGGGGACATACGGGAGTCAAAGGTCTACCACTTAACCGTAGGTGTCCCGGGCTTCCGGTATACCTTACATACCTACCAACATAGGCTTCTAGGACTCAGTGGTGTATGCACTCTAGAATCACTTCTCGTGTAACCATTTGATCGCCCCATGCCCCCTCATATATCCTGTGAACAGCTTCCGGTCGGAAGGACAGCGACAACGTATATGGTATTACGCCACCGTCTTCAATCATAGGCTTTTACTAGTAAACCAGCAACCTCCCGACAGTTGGTCCTCGACGCATTGTCTGTACATTGGGGCCAGAGCGGGGTGTTGGACTCAGATTTCTCAATGTGCTCTCAAGGCAAGATTTTCTTCGGTTCGTATCTCAACAACGGATTACCCAATTGAGCCCAGATTCGAACCTCAGTTATAATCCTGGGTAACAAACAATCCTATGAATTTTTCCCTAATCTTCGCATAACCTTTCATGTTCAAGGTAGCGTAACTCCTATCCAAAAGTAGGGTAACCTTTTTACCAAGGTAGGGTAACTCGCCGGAACTCTCGGGAACCTTCCCAACTCGCAACGTAGACTTTCCTACTACCCGATATTCCTTTCCTCATTCACAGTCTATGCATTACCATTTCCGTAGTCCACATATTAACCCTTTGGTAGAATCACTTGACTAGCCTAACCGTAACCCTTCCGGGCTCCGGCATGGGATCAGACTAAGTCTACTGTAAGATCCAACAGGGTCGTTACATCACCCCTCTCTTCCCTTGGGCTGCCCTCGGCTTCTAGCGTTTCCGGTTATTCCCAGTCCCCCTGTCTACTACCCTATGATCCCTGGGTTTGGAAGGGTATCGTCTATTGAAATCTACCAGGGCTTGTGTGCCTGTTCCCTCTAACATCTCATACGGTTCCCAAAAGTTATCCTCGAGGCCAGAGCCCTTCCAAGCCACCAAACATCGGACAAATTGCGTGGGAAATCTCTGACTAGCTCTCCCATACCAACGGCTGTCAAGGATGGTCTCGATAACATAACTAGGCTCGTTAACTTATTGTATCTGGAATGGGTGCCCATACTGTACGCCTGCCAGTTGAGTTCTCCTTATACAGTTCTAAGAGGCCAACGTTGAAGACTGAATGTATACCCCAACCTTTACAGAGTTGAATTTCATAAGCTGCTGAACAAACCTTTCGTAAGACCACAAATGGTCTGAACATACGATGATCAAGTTTTTCCATCGGTCGCTTGGCACGTATGTTTTTTCGATTCAACATTACTAGATTGGCCCTTTTGGCTCGACCAGCATTAAAATCCTCCAACGTAGTATACTCCCGTGCTGGTAATCCTTTCTGATCATGCCACTTCCCTTGCCTCTCTTGAGCCTTATGTAAAGTGTCTCGAACTTCCATCCATGTCCCTTCTCAATCCTTAACTAATAGCTCCCTGCTTGTGTGTATACCTTGACTTCCTGATACGGACCCAGACAAATTTGTTTCTGGATTAAACCCATAATTCATCTTAAAGGGAGACACCTCTGTCGATTCACACATTGAAGTGTTATAAGCATATTCCGGCAACAGTAGTAACTCTGCCCAGTCGTCCTGCTGGGAGGAACAATAAGTACGAATGTATTGCTCCAAAGTCTGGTTTACCCTTTGAGTCTGCCCATCTGTTTCAGGGTGGAAAGCTGTGGAAACATTTAGCTTAACTCTCAGCAATTTCATTAAGCTAGTCCAAAACTTAGAGGTGAATCGGCTATCAGGGTCCGATATGATACTCTCTGGTAGACCATGGAAACGCCAAACCTCTTTCCGGAACATCAGGGCTAAGTCACCTATAGGTACTTCCGTTGCCAAAGGTATAAAATGTGACATCTTCATGAATCTGTCTACTAGGTCCCAGATTTTCGTATACCCTTTTGACTCCGGTAATGCCACAATAAATTCCATAGAAATCGCCTTCCATGGTCGTAGCGGTACCTCTATAGGTTTGGATAGTCCGAACTTCTTGTGTCGTGCAGTCTTACTGCGCTGGTATGTATCACATGAGCGAACATATTCTGTGATGTAATCATCCATCTTTGGCCAGTAGAAGTTTGCCCTAACTTTTTCCATAGTCTTGTATGTCCCAAAGTGTCCCGCTAAGCGAGAATCATGTTTAGCCTCCATGATTGTACCCTTTAACCACTCATACGCAGGTATGTACCAACCGTTGTTGTAGAGGAGTAAGTGCTTCTCAATCTTAAGGTTAGGATCAACTCCCTGGGGTTTCTCCTTAACTGAATCAAGGATCTACAGGTATTCCTGGTCTTTTGATGCAACCTGCTTGAGGCGCTCTAGGAACGCGGATTGTAAGCGGAATCCGTGGCATGCCTGTAACAACTGTGGTTGCAAGTTGTCTAGCTCCGGTTGAACCACCCATTGCCCCGGGCGAAAAAAGCTTTACGTAGAACTTGGTTGAGAATTACCCGCCCCTTCAAGGCGGTCGTCCCTACGCCTAGACAGTGCATCGGCCTTTTCATTCAACCTTCCTTCACGGTATACAACTCGGAGGTTGAATGGTTTTAAGAACTCAGCCCAGGGATGTTGCCTACGGTTAAGAATCTTGGTGCTGTTAAAATATTACAAGTTCTTATGATTAGTGTAAATGGTAACCGGATCAGCTACCAACCGTAGTAAATGATCCCATTCCTTGAATGCTGCCACAATCGTAGTCATTTCCTTATCATGGACATCATAAGTTATTTCCGCTGGGGAGAACTTTCTACTATGAAAGGCTACGGGATGCCATTTATCGTCCTCACAGAGTTGGGACAATATGGCCCCTAAAGCAAAGTCACTAGGGTCGGTCTCCAGCTTTGTCTGACGTTCAGGGTCAAAGTGTACTAATATAGGCCCAGTTGTAAATTTTTCTTGCAAAAAATCAAAGGCGTCTTGACATGCTGGTGTCCAATGGCATTTGATATCCTTCTTTGTCAGGTCAGTGAGAGGTTTCACAATCTTGCTGAAACCTTCGATAAATCTACGGTTGAAGTTTGCAAACCCCACAAAGCTCTGGACCTCCAGGACACTATTGGGTGGTAGGCATTTCTTAAGTTCGGCTACCCTTGCCTCGGTCATGGATATTCCAGGATCAGATATCTTATATCTGAGAAATTCAATCTCTCTCTGATGGCAGGTGGATTTCTTTATGCTAACACATAAGCCGGCTGTCCTATGCCCTTCCATTACTCTACGGACTACAGAGACATGCTCCGCCATTGTTTCAGAGTAGATCAATATATCATGCATATAGGCAATCACGCCTTCTTCTAATAGGTCCCTGAAGACCTCCTTGATCAAGCCTTAGGAAGTTGCCAGAACATTGCATAAGCCAAAAGGCATCACGGTATATTCATATACTCCATACCAGCATTGGAATGCTGTCTTCCATTCCTCTCCTTCCGCCATTCGCTGAAGGTAGTATCCATTCTTGAGGTCCAACTTAGTGAACAGCTCTGCTTTCCCGAGTCTGTCTCGTAGCTCATTCATTAATGGTAGAGGTATCTGTTCTTTACTGTTATCTTGCTTAGTCCATGGTAGTCTATACATAACCGTAATGTACCATCTGGCTTTGGTACAAAAAGGATACGCGCTGCTGCAGGACAGCTAGACCTCCTTATCTTTCCCGTGGGTAGCATCTCGCCGAGATACTCTCGCCGGACCTTAAGCTCCTTCTCTGATGAGGGATGAATCGGGCCGAATGGCGGAGTTGTATCAGCACGATGCGCGATCTTTTGATCATACTTCGAATGCTCCGGCACCGATTCAATCCACTGTTGGCTAAAGATATCCCCAATGTCCTTATACTCAGGCAGGAGCTTCCGCCTAATATCACCCCCGTCCTCATCTGTGAACTGTGCCATTCCTAAGAGGTAAATGGAACTACCATCTTCGGCTAACATTTCCTCTTCGGTTATAAATTGTAGACATCTTTTGGGACCTAAACAATGTGCCTTGCAATATTCTGATTTCCACCACAGAATTCCTTGTTTCGAGTCAATATCTGCATTATGGTCTTGTAACAATGACATTGGTAAGTATCCATCAAATTTTGAGTTGCTCATGTCAGCGACTTCAAATCTCATCTAGTTCACGTGGTCTCCAATACGCATTTTCAACACCTTGGGGTAGTGAATACCTGATCCCAGTATGTGATTTCCACTCGCATCTGAGATTGGAAAAGACACTGGTCGCCGCACACAGGGCATCTGGGTTTCCTTAACATAGCGAGTACTAAGGACTGGGCCAGTAGCACCTCTATCTCGTAAGAGTGTAGCCTTTGCAGTACTCTTCCTTGCTCCAAGTTTCCATTGAAGTCGTACCTTAACACGGATAGACTTAGTATGTTTTGGTTGGTCGTGAACCCTCAATCGCTTTTTAGGTCTCAACTCATTAACCATTTTGATGGTAGTATCTCTTGCCTTTCGACACAAGGGCGGCCACAACGTGTCGTGAAAATTCAATAATAATATAAATGGCTAGAAATGTTTAATATCACGCCTGCATGATTTCGAGTATTAAACCCTCATCGGGTAAACTAGAAATCAACTTTGATTGCAGAATCAAGTCCGGCTTGACGTACTAAACCTTTTAAGAACAAAGACAATACATAACTATGGAAACTCTGCTAGCAACACGAACCCATAATGAAAACCAATAACCTTGATTCGAAAGGAAAACCCAGGACAAAAGAAATAAAGAAACGCGACCCAGAACATCTAACATAACCAAGATTCCTCCCAGATTCTCCCCTTGTTCCCGGTAATACAAATATCAGCCCCTTCCTTCATCTAGAGGCTCATTAGTTTCTTGTAATTTCGTTTTCCCTTGATGACAGACTTACCTTAGTCCGATTCCTCCGTATCAACCTCCACAATCTGTGGGGAGATTTGACGTACTACGAGGAGTTTCTTATCGCCAGCTGAAGAAGGAGCAGCCTCAAGGCGTTTAACATTGCTAACCTGTGCCCCTTGAAGACCTGCCTTGTTAGCTGACCGCTTATTTAATCCCTATGCTGAATGAACAACAGGGGAAGACGAGGTGCATTTCCGCCAGAAGTGGCCAGGCTGCCCGCATTTAGAGCACTGCCCAGACTTGCGCCATTTTTCAGTTAAGTTATCCGGAATGCCCTTATGAGCGATGGCATAAGCGGATTCTCCAACCTTAGAGGACTTATTTGTCTGGGAGGGTTGGGATTTTGACTTATCCGAACACTTCTTCTTTTTCCGCTGCTTCTTTGAGGAAGAGCCCTTATCGCTAGCCTTGTCATTGCTTGAACAGCCGTGGTCTTTGGCAACCGTTTTACCAAAGTTAGGGTTGTCTTGAAGAGTATGGCCAACTCCACGAAGTAGATCAACATATGTACTGGCTTCGGTAGGATGTGGTTGTTTTAACGCCTATGCGTTTCGCAAATGTGTAGTGATCCCTATCCGAACTGTATCTCTTATTTGCTTTGAATCGGTGTATTCGAGGCTGGCCGCGAGGTCAACCACTTTATCCAGGTACTTGTCAACCTTCCCAGTCTTGATAGACAAACGCATCCGTTCAACAAGCTTGCGATCATGATCTTCATGCCCACCAAAAATGGTTTCAAGCCGAGCGTGGAATCCTGCCCAGGTTCGCAGCTCATTGTCAGGGTTGAAAATGATACCCATTCGCATCGATTCATCCTCACTGATGTAACGATGGATACTCAAATACCAGTTCTTGGCTGCATTCTCCAAGAGTGGAACGACCAAGCCAATCTTATCCATATCGTCCAAACTGGACTTCATGAAATAAGTAAATTGTACTTCGATGTCCGTGAGGAACCGTTTGGTGTCGGTAGTGTCTCCTTTGAAAGCCAGCTTGTCACTTAACTTTTCTGGCTTCTTGGGCCTTGCCGAAGAAGGGGGCCCTCTGGTGTCACGAGAGGATTGCCCACTCGTTCTTCCAACGAAGGCAGCTAACCTAGCCAACAGACGGTCATATCTCCTATTCTTGGCCTCATTGTAGTTGGGCTTTCGCCGTCCCAAGAATGGGTTAAGATCAGGTAGGGAGTTGGCGTCATCATAAGAGCTATCACAGGAACTGGAATCACCCGGATTTCCTCTAGCCCCAACATTTTGACCAGGTGGGGGAGCATTCCAACCACTATTGCCACCAGTATTTCTACTGTGGGCCTCCCCAGGGCGATTGTATACATCAAAGGATTCCTCATCACCCCCACGATCTCCAGCTTCGGCGTTACCCCCTGGAGGTTGTTCAGGATTCTCGGGCGTAGGAGGAGGTATCGTGGTACTAGGGGTATCATTCGCCGTTCCCATACCTGAACCCAACAGATATTCCACAAAGGCCTCGCAAGAATCAGGATCTCTCGGTGGTCCCACATGTCCTCTTCGCCTACAAAACCGACACTGGGGTGGTCTTGGTAGAGGACGTGGGGCCGGGGGCTGAGGTGCGGGAGTCTCTGAAAAATGATCTGGGTGTACCACAGGCTCATCACGACGCCCTGGTACAAGGAAAGTGATGCTGCTACCGAACGCGACCCTCCGGTGAGAGGTGGTCTATGCGACATTGACTTTCACATGGACCTGTCCTTGGTGTTGCTTGCCGAAAACCAGCAAAGCCACCGGAGGTGTGTGGCAGCTCCAGAGTAAAGGCCGGATATACCTCTACCGAACTTGGTGGAGGGAACAGAGGCCCGCCCGTCGAGCCAAACAGGCCCACTCCGATTGGCTTGACTGGTGCCGCAGGAGTCGGTGGTGGAGGTACCCATGTGGGCGTCGGTGTGATCAGTGATAGTGCATTATCACTTCCCGGAGCTGGAGCGGGAATAACTTGGACAGCAGGGTTTGTCTTTGGAGTACGTGGCTGCGGTGCATTACCTCCAGTTGCCAGTGGAGTCTTTCGCTATTTCCCGACTCTGGAGGGCTTTGAACCCATAGCTGGACTGGGAGTTCAGGTGGAGCTTTTCCTAGTCATGGTCAACGATAAAACTACCGCCACTGGCTCAACAAAGGGGTGAAGTAAGGGCTCAGCTGAGAGTGCCCTTTGGCTCTGTCCTGAAGCCAAGACTACCCCTCCCTCCGTTAACATCCTGTGATATTCCGGGTCCTGCAGAATCTGCGTCAAAAGCTCCGCGAAGGGTAACCTAGGTTCCTTCGGCATCGACGGTGCGACTATCATGATGACATTGTTTTGGGCATCTATCTGGTAACCTTCCTGGACTTCCCGTTCTAAGCCATGGACCCTCTTGTTAATGGCTTGCTGGTTGACAACCAGTTGCTTGAAGCAGCTCTCTTGTCCTCGCATCAAGTTAGCTGCCGCATCAACAATCTCTTGCTGAAAGATTCGCTGAGATTCATCGTTCCAGTATCCCATCTGAGCTTCCGCCGATTTGATCTGTTGGCCTACTTCATGAAGAATTTAAGGCTCGTTGAACTGTCAGGTATACTCTGCAAACTTGAATTACTCAGGGCAATCTGCAGTAGATCCAGCCTTAAGAGGGGTCTGTGTGAAGAAGTGAAATAAACGCTCCGGGTCGGTAACGACAACATCCCAACATCCTTTGGGAATGTCAATCGGGGCCGCATAGATAGCTTTGGGCATAGCAGGCCTTTCAAGACCACGTAGGTTAGCGAAAACCGACGCTCGTAAATGGAGGTCAGGGGCCTGCTGCGTAGGACAGTCCACACTACCAAGGTTGGCAGAAATCTTCGTTTCCACAGGATGCTTCTTTTACCAGATACGCCACTGGTACTCGGAAGATGTTTTTGACAATGAACAATTAATTATTCAGGAGAGAATGGGTTAAGCGAAAAGTTTGCTTAACGATATACTGTAACGGGGGCTCCCTGTAGGAAGATGGATCCCAAGGATAGGGCCATACCGAAGCTTTCTTCGTACGCAAAGTGAAGAACAATTATGTAGAGAAAAAACCTCACCAGTGAAACTTAATATCATTAAGCCGCAGCTTTGCTCAATAAGTTCTCGAGATGATAGTTGATCGTCTTAGGAGAAGAGGTCTCGCATATACTTAAGTAGAATTATATTGCCAGCTCCTCTCCATCACTCCTTAGCTCACCACCGTCCCAAGCATGCCCATCTCCTCTGGGCCTGGGGCTAAAATTCAAGCCCATGTTTGTCGGCTCTGCTAGTTCGTTATCCGACCTGAAGTGTTCTGGCCGTATCCTGATACATGCAATCAGCTGCTGGAGAAAACATTTCATAGTGCAGTCCTGTTAGTGGTGAACTAACAGGTTACTGTTGAGCTAGTCTAATATCGAACTCACTGTCCCATTCGTATTTGTCTATGCAAGTCTCGTAGACAACCATTCAATGGTGCCATTACGTTTGACAAGTCTATCGTTTTCTACTGTCTTCGACACGATTGCTTGGTCTACGGACTCATGTGATGAGACACTTAAGCCATTGGCTTATACAGGCGCTACCCGTAGCCACTGACGATAAGCATCTCAGTCAAGATAAGCCTCCCTTGATCAAGAGCTCGATAACAATCTCCAGACATTTTACACTCTTTCGAAGCCATAGGGGAGTTGAAGGTCTACCACTTAACCGGAGGCCTCCAGGGCTTCCGGTATACCTTACATACCTACCACAGTAGGCTTATGAGGATCAGCAGTGTACGCACTCTACAATCACTTCTCGTGTAACCATTCCATCGCTCCATGCCCCCTCATATATTCTGCGAACAGCTTCCGGTCGGAAGGACGGCCACAATGTATAAGGTAATATGCCACTGTCTTCAATCATAGGCTGTTACGAGTAAACCAGCAACTTCCGTACAGTTGGTCCATGACGCATTGTCTTTACCTCGCGGCCACAGGGGGGTGTTGAACTCAGATATCTCAATGTTCTCCCAAGGCATGATTTTCTATGGTGCGTAGCTCAACAACGGATTACCCGATTGAGCCCAGATTTGAACCTCCAATTGAATCTTACGTAACAAATAATCTTATGATTTTTTCCAGAAACTTCGCGTTACCTTTTACGCTCACGGTAGGGTCACTCCTATCCAAAAGTAGGGTAACCTGTTTACCAAGGTAGGGTAATCATACTTCCTAAGTTAGTGTAACTACCTGCCTTAGATAGGGTAACTCGCAGGAGCTCTCAGAGACCTTCCGAACTCACAGCGTAGAATTTCCTACCTACCCGCTATACCTTTTCTCATTCGCAGTCTATGCATTACCATTTGCTTAGTCCACATGGTAACCATTTGGTAGAGTTACTTGACTAGCCTAACCGTAACCCTTCCGGGCTCTGGCATGGGATAAGACTAAGTCTACTGTAAGATCCAGCAGTTTTTTTTTTTTTTTTTTTATCATATGTTTATTGATTATGGCTCAAAAACGTACATGCAGCTCGCGCTATGGCATACAAAAGGCCTTAATTCCAACGCAATTACAAAGGAAACAACAAAACTCAAAACTTCTCCACCCCTCCACCAACTTAGCGGAAACATATCCGCAAGCATCGCAAACATTGCCTAACAAAATCTTAGTAAAGAAAATCCCTGTCACAAACCAGCAGGGGCAGCCAGGTTAGCCACAAAAGGACCGAACATCAAAAGAAAAAATCCAACCCAAAGGGGGACTCAAACTCCGGACTAGAAATGAAAGAACATCCCGGGGCAATAAACCTGCCCTGATGTCAAGCCTAGAATAGCG
>QLOI01002327.1:7468-22810 GCA_003313605.1 Tuber umbilicatum | reverse complement strand
GCTGGAGCAAGGGATGTGCCCGACCTACGAGGTGAGTCGGCTGCGGATCTTGCGACGGTAGCAGCGGGGTGGGTGGGGTTCGGGGAGATTGGAGGTGCCCTCAATAAAAGGAGGGTTTGGCTCAGGGGTCTGTTTAGGTAGTGCTAATCGAGCATAAATTGGGCAGCCGTGGCAATTTCTTTTTGGTGCAACATCCTGGGGGGTATGGAGCTGTCATGTGGTCTATTGCTCTACTTCTGGGTCTTGTGTTATGGGTGTTTGGAAGTACGGTGGGGATATATCATTCGACGTCATGGGTTCCCATTGTGTCTTGTAAAAAGGGCTCAAAAAGTTATTAAATTGTATTTCCTTCTTCACTCATTCTACGGCGCATCGAGCTATCATAGAAGCTGTACTAAACAATAATTGCACTTGTCCTTCCGACGAGTGAGTACTGGTGCCGGAATCTCTTGGCGGCTGAGGCGGTGTTCCAAACTTCGGGCATCCGTATTCCTAGTGTCAAGCCCCAATGGCCTACCAGTACACATGAATCTTACAAGCCTAGCAGCCAACCCATATATCCCCCATACCGCGGGACTCTCATCCTCTATCATCCCCCCACGTGCAATGGTGAAATGCACATTAGGTCCTATATTCGAGAAAACATTGCAGGCAGGTGCCCGGCCTTTTACCTTTCTTTGCCACTTGATTCTTGATATCTTCTAAGAGGATTTTGTCGCCGCTTCGCTCTCCCAGATGTTCCGCTGTCTGGGGAAGCGCACTCTGGGTTTTGGCCAACGAAGTGAGGCTCTCTTAGAACGCGGCCGGAATATTAGATTTTTGGTCTTATTAACGCCCAAACTGTACTTCCCCCCTTTCGGCGAGTTTAAATATTCCTACTGAAGCGAAAAAGGAGGGAAATGGGTCACGATCCCTTCACTTGGTTTAGGCCACTCAATAGATACTCATTCCCGGAAAATAAATTCAATCACCCAACTACTAAAATCAATTACAATCCAATACCAGACAAACCATACCCTATTTCCGAAAAATAAAATAAAATAACCCAAAGTGGGAGGGAAAAAGTGGCCCGAAGAAAGTTCAAACAAAGACAAAAGAGCAGACAAATAAGAAACATCATAAGCAGTCCCTAATATTACATTCCCACAGCCTTTCTCGTGCCCAAAGCCTGAAAATCCTAGATAATATCGTCAAACCTAACCTTCATACTCGTCGGGAATGGCCAGTATGCGCTCCAGTCTTCCTTCATGTAAACCTTGAAGCCACCCGGCTTGGGGATATACTTGAGAGATCCTTGTGGTCCTGGCGCCCTCCTCAGCCCCTTGAGCTTGCCAAACTGCATAAGCATGGTGGTAAGGCCGATAATATTCGCTGCCTTTCCAAGACACTCGTGCGGGCCATCCCCATATTGCATGTAACTAGCCTCCGGTCGATCAAGTTTGACTTCGAGCGGGTCAGGGAAAACCACCGGATCGCGGGAGGCGGTGACGAAGTTTACGAATACCATATCGCCCTTTCGGAGTTCGATGTCGTGTCCGTTGTCCTCGATCGCGATATGATCCGGTTCAACGCGACGATAGAGACCAAAAGTGCCGGCGAGACGACCACCTTCGAGAGCGTACTTCTTGATCGTTTCCCAGGCGTCCTCCGTGCCCAAGTGCGCCAGTCGTTGAATCTCGGCGAGGTGATGAGCATTCCTGTCTTCCAGGTAGAAGTCCAGGACTTGAGCGAATATCTGACCCTGGTTAGGGGCTGACGCACCCGCCGTGGGAACAATGTACGACCAGGTCACGTCGTATGGAGATTTTCCGCTCTCGAGGAGACGCTTGATCATTGTCCACCCGTAAGATTTGAGTGGAGAGGATTTATTGCGTCCGCGAATGTTGAGCGGATCCCAGACGCCTTGGAGCCATGACCAGTTCTTGATCGCCTTGACCTGGGCTTCCACGAGAGTGCCATATTGGCGGACTACTTTGAATCCGGCCTGGCGTAGAGGGAAAGACTTGCTGGAGTCGATATCGAAGAAGATGACTATGAACATGACGCACAGAATCGTATAGAGCTCCTGTTCCGTGTAGATCCCCTTCGGGTGATCCTCACTCTTTATCGGAAGATTAAAGATTGACGCTGCAAAGATTGTCTGGGCGATATTCCCGATGCTACAGAAAATGTCAGAAAACTTCTCCTTTCTACCGTCGAAAAAGTGACTTACTCTCTAACCGCATCGACTTGGTAAGTATCACCGAGGCTGTATGCCTTCTTCCGGATCAGCTTCTCAGTGACGTCCTCGTAGAATTGCCTAATCTGTTGCTTCCAATCTACACCCCCGAGGTACAACCGGTCTCTAACAAACTGCTTCTGCTCGGAATTCGACGGCTTGTCACCGCTCAACATGAAATCCGCTCTCATGATAAAGTCAAACCCAGCACCCCAGGTGACCTTGAAGTTTTCAGCATCACACAGAATCTGTTTCGTGGCGTCGTAGGACGAGATAGGAATGCGGAGAGGAATGTAAACCGGTCTCTCGAAATCGAACTGATCGACCGTGTTGAGGGCAGTGTGGATCTTGTGGTTCTCTGGCGGGATCGTGAGTGGGAAGTGTGCGTAGATGGAATTGAACTTGAAGTGGTTCGGGAAAGCCTTGAGAATTAACTTGTATCCCACACAACCGTGGACGATAGCCGGATCAGAGGATGCCTCCTGAAGACCCCAGTTGGTCAAGTGAGCGGCAGTGTAATCTACAGTGTAGAACCTGTCACCGCGCACCAAAGTGACCGCGTCACTGAGGATGGCACGAGAGATGGTGTATGTGGGTCCTATACCGACTCCCGGAACCATCGGCTTCTTATCGGCTTCGGCCACGAGACCAGGATACATCTCAACGAAGTCTGGGTGATCGTATAGCTGCCTGAGGGTGTTGGCCACGGCCGGGTCGGGATTGATGTCCTCGAAGGTCGCGTGTGGCTTAAGTCCGAAGAACTCACGGAATTCGTTCAAGGATGCGACCCTCCACTTGCGAGATTGCTCAATACCCAGGACCTCGACAAGGCGGAGGATATGGGGGACATTGCGCGCGCCAAAGGCACCCGCAACATCTTCGATGCTCTCTGTGAGGATCTTCACTAGGTCGTCGTCATGATAACTGCCGTCGGCTTTGCGCTCCAAACCGGCGATATTCCGCTGAATGGGGTCGTCGCTGAGGTTTGCCTCCCATCTGCCGACACCTCTCATGAACTCGGGCATTTCAATTTCCCTGGTATCCCTCCCGGGGAATAGGCTCTGGTAGAAATCCTTTGTCCATTGGTCGTCACGCTGGGAAATGCAAGAGTGCCACCTGTAGACCAAGTTGAACTCGGCGGAGACCATGTTACCAATACCGGCGGGAGTGCCATCGGGATTGTAAACCTTGCTAGCCTCAAACCGCGGATCAAGTGTCCAGGTGGTGTCTACTCTGTTCAAGTTGACAATAGTCCTTAAATAGTCGTTGAGAACAAAGTTGATGTATAGACCACAAGTGACCCTTTAAACTATTAGCGCACGGCTCATACGGTATGAAGAATGGAAGACACACAATCTACCAGTCTGGAACAAGTCTTCGTCCTGCTGCCTCAGGGCCTTCGCCTGCCTGGTAGCCTCATCATCCCCATTAGGATACCTAGGGAACTTCAGGCTGAATCGTCCACCTTCATTAATAGCCTTGAGACTACATACGGTCAGTACATGAATATCATTAAGAAGCCAAGAGCAGAAACTCACTTCTCAACAACATAGTTGTGGAATCGCCCAAACATGATGAGTAATACCGAAACACCGGGTGGGAAAGCCAACAATCTCTTTTCACTGTAACTGTCCGGCTTAATCCTTCCGTCCTGGAATGTCCTGATCTTGGACTGGTCCTCTACACTATTTCCATAGAGCGGCGCCAGGTCTAGGTACGACGACGTATCCGAGATATTTGGATCCGCTCTGTTAGTTCGGAATAAATCTATCCCATTCGTCAGCCAAGATCAAATCTCCCGCGCCATACCCGAGTGACATACCATGAATAATTATACTCGCGGTATAAAATAGCATACTACTGACGTTGTTGTCGTGTTCACGGAAGTGCTCATCGTTAGGTCCTCGAGAGAAGATTCTGTCGAAAAGTGTGTATGCATCCGGCGGTGCTCCGGGCATCTTTGTCATTGGTTTGACAGATCTCGCGTATGCCGATCCCGCACGACCCAGCTCAGGGCACATTATGTTATTGTATCCACCGTCCGCCTGGCGGTAACTGAACCCATCACCAAGATAGGATAATGGAGGGTGTTGAAGCGAGTCCCAAAGCTGATCTACCTGGCTTGTGGTCAAGGCAACGCGAACTTTGCTTGTCGGCGGGAGTCGTGAAGTAAGTTGTATGACACGTTCCATCTACACATAGACCAGTTAGCTTGTGGTCCTCGTGATACGAATATATCCACAAATACTGATCCATCATAACAGGATAGAGGGGTCACGCACAATCATAGTCTTGTCGTCCACAGCTCCACCCTTTACCTTCTGCTTGAGGACAGTCCACAGTGTTCCAACACTCTCCCAGAAGAAACCCCCACGCCTCAATGTATTAATGTCGGTCAATACGCCAGTTTGCTTGACCTCTGAGGGCCTCTGATCCTTTCCATTTCCGAACCTGTTTGGTAGGGGGCGATTAGAAGCATGTAACAAGTTTGCGAATTGTTCAAAGGTGCTATCCACCGCCGCTCTTGTAGGCTTTGCAACTGGTGGTGGGGGTTTTGCTTTCGCAGCGTATTTGCTCGTCTTTCCCTTGCTCACACCGTTCGATGCTCCGCCCGAGTAGCCGTTTGAATGACCGTTCGTGGCACCGTCGGTGCCATTGGTATTAGAGGCCATTGTACCCTGTCGAGGAGTGAACAAGAAAAAGATTAGCTTTTAGAAGGAAGTCGAGGATCAGAGGAGCTCTTTATGGGGGTGGGGGAAACGGCAGGATATTGTAATGTACCCGTAGAGAAGGTATCAGTGGAATGGGACCTATTCCTCCCTTTATACTTCATGCAGGCTCTCGATCAGCGTGATGCGCTCACCCACCTCCTCAATCAACATGTCTCATTAGCTTTCCACCTACCAGTAATACATAATTGCCCACCCTTCACTCTGAGAAGCGGAAGCTCAATCCCGCGTAGTGTCCACCCCTAATTGGTGCCTTGATCCGAATTACGCTGTCCATATGGTCCACTCTGTGACTTGGCTGGTCACGGATCGCGAGGTAGCTGGTCACCAACCCACAAGGCATGCCCTTGTACGGTAGGTCGGCGAAGGTTTCAAGGAACTAGGATAGGTATACAGCCGCGCAACATGAGAAATGCGGAGGATAGCGTACTTGTATATTAGAAAAAGGGCAAGGGCTTTTACCGATTGCGGACTGAAGCGTGGGGAGAAAGGACCAGTTTGGGAACACTCATAATGTAGTGCTCCAGCACTGTACCGGTATTGCACCCTAAGTACGGTACTCGAGGAAATAATTGGAGTATCGTGCAGGGATCCCTCGCATCCCCGAAGCAAGACTTCAATAGATCGCGCCTTGCCACTAGTCCAACTGGAGAAAAGTATCCACTAGTGCAAAACTTTATTACGGATCGACTACTCGAAGACCGGTAAATTTACTCGTACTCGAGTACTCGAGTATTGACACAGTAGCTGCCGGGCAGGGTTCAACACCTCCGAGGTCCCGCTAGAAGTCCTGTGCTGTAAAGCTGCTATTAAATTTTGAGGTTGCTGATTAGCCAACTATCCATTGCTATTTAGGTTAATAATTTCCTACCCATCTCTAGCAGCCTCAACCTTAAAACCCTACTTGTTGTGCACGGTAGGCTACACCATGCGTAAATTGCCTTATCACTACGTCAGTATCTGTGATCCATACTCGAGCACCAAGCTCGAGTTCCCGCGCGGCTGAATCGGAGCACAACCCTCTCGTCCTCGAGAAAGCAGTGATCGCTGGGCCAATAAATTGATGTCTATAAAGTGCCAAGCCATGTGATATAGTTGTATTATCTCGTCAAATTGGGCATCGTCATACAGGGTTCTTATCTCCACGCCAAGGGCACAGGCCCTGATGCCTTCTAGTGCCAAACAAAAAGTGTACAGAAAGCTGCGTTAACTTCAGTTTAGCAGACCCACGATGGTCAATCCCCTATCCCCTCTTTGTTCATTGTTTGGCTCCATTAGGGGTCCTGGCCTGGAAGTAGAAACCCTATACGGAGATACCCAATTTGAGGAGATAATAGGGCAGAATGTAGAATATGCGGCCAGAAAAGCATGGGAGTGCTTCTTGAGGCTATGTGATTCACCAAAAGTGCCAAACAATTCATGAGAAGCTTCAATGGGTGATAATTCACAGCAGAAACGGTAATCCCAGGCATGCGAGGGTTTGCTAGGTCATGTACCAAAACAAATTGTGTAAAACCATTTTTTGTGACCACAAATTATGTTGCTGTGCATGGGCTTGTCATTGATCCCGTAACCACTACCATCCCTTAGACAGCTGAGACTTTCCAGTCCAGTTTGCAATCCAGAACACGAGCCTATCGTAGTGCCGGTAATCGGGATAGAAAAACCTCAAGACTCAGTGTTACCGGTAGGGGGTTGATAGTCTAAAATTCGAGTCCCTCTGTTCCGAGGTGTTGCATACATATGTAGACTAAGCCGGATTAGGAAGTTCGAGTGATAGCAGGTGAGTATTTTTTGGTGGTTGGTGTCAAAAAGTCGGGACTGGTCCGAGAAGAGTATGAGTCCGTAGTGCCCAGAACACTGCGATGTCCGTAATTTAAATCTACTGCAAATTGTGACAATGGTAGAAGTCGCCCTGAGCAGCATTGCCATAGTAGATGTGGTCACGCTTACTCGAATAGGCTAGCGTTCCAGATCTTAAACTGGACTGGAAAGTCTCAGCAGCTCAAGGGACATTGAGGGTGTCCGGCATCAATTCGGCCGCGGGAGTACTCGAGTAGCTCCCCTTGCTCTTCAAGGATAGTGATACAATGGGGGCTAACTTGACCTCGGGAGAGAATTAGAGAATCGGATCCTGGAACCCAATCTTCTCCACCACTGGGTAAAGTGCTGGGACAAAATATCCCAGCCCATGGACCATCCACCACGAGGGTTCGCAGTAGAGAATTTAATAGAATATTTTCTTACACCAAAATGGGCCATCATTAATCACCATTTTCTCTCCGGACTGCTGTAAACTAGAAGGCTTCCGAGGGAGGAGTTTGGAATGGGGACAAAAGAGGTGCATAAGGGGAGAGTGGGGTTGGGAAACCACTATTTACTGTAGGCGGGAAATGGTGGCCAAGTGCCTTTTGTATCGCATACGCAATCATAGCTCACCTTCATATCCTACCACACAATAGCACAGAACAAGACAAGTTATCCATTCGAGTGCTCGATGCCCCCCCAATGCGGAAGGAGATGGCCATTCTCAAGTCCATAGCCTGGTATTGTTGGGTTATTTGTCTCCGAAGGCGGGCTAGCGGTCTTTGGTGCAGAGCAACCAATGGCCCGAATATCCCTCCACCTGCTTCAACTCCGGGCCATCTCCGGGCCAACTCTGGGCCAATGGGCACGCCTCCGGAGAGAACTAGGTGTCCTCCTATCCTAATAAATTTCAATTGAGACGCAGTGACCATCAAGCAATTACTTTTATTCTAGGTTGCCCGGCACTCGGGAGATATTTTATCAATCTCAGCTGAAGTTTGGACAAAGATTTTCCATCTTGGCGCCAAGATAGGGTAACTTCACAAGTGGTTGTCTGAGGGGTGTTGGACGTGCAATTGATTGGTCAATTGCGTGCAAGTGAACCCTGTTAGAATTACTGCAAAGCGGCCAAGAGTGCAGCTCTCAACAATGGACGATCGAGGAATACTCCAACCCAACGCCAGCGCGGGTACTCGAGTAAAGAGGGAAAGCGGGGATCAGGCCCACCTCAGGCCGGCCGGTATGGTAAAGTTTAGCAAGGCAGGTGACGCGCGTTGCATGAACAAGCCGATTGAGGGTAGTTGCTTCTCCTATTACCCGTCGGTTACCCCCTTCAAGGATCTTCAGTGGTAGCAGGTCATTGGTTAACAAATTGGGAGGATATTGTATGTTTATCCAGAATGGCATGGGTAACTACATCGTTTCGCATGATTAGGTCTTACCATTTCATAATATCGACCAATCGATAGACAATCGGCTGGTCGAGAAAGGTTTACGAAAAAGACCTTCGAGGGGAGTGTACTTTACAATATCATACCCGAGTAGGTTGAGGGAGAACTGGCACACACTCTGCCCATGGTGAGCCCGAGAGCGCATATACTACGGCAGTCGATTAGGTTGGAGACCAATGGCAAAGGGAACACGGTATGATACCACAACCCCCCAGTGTACGAGCACCCACAGGGCGCCTCCTTCTCGCCAATTGTCTCAGTAAGGATCTCCGAGCTCCTCGCCTATCGCTAGCTCCCCCGTGGTTCAGATACGCCCATTTGCGATTTCAGCCCGAGCCGCGCCAAAGATCCTACGGTACTCTCCGTCACTCGAGTGCTCGAGTACCGTTCTGTACAGTATGTACCCGTACTCTACTCGTACTCGCAAATGTACTAGTACGGTACTGGTATTGTGGACCACTTTAACTACAGCGCCCCCATCGGTAGTCGGCTAACCTTGGTGGTTTCTTTCGATCTGAGATTTCATCCCTGTAGCGCAGATCCTTACTCCAGCTGCTCGGGAAATCTCGCCAGGATGGTTAGCCAAAAGTTTTTTCCGCTCTTGCAACCAAGCAATCAGAGATCCGGAACGCGAGCAAGGAGTTCACCGTCGCCGACCCTGCCACCAAGCATGTTTATTTTTCTTTTTTACCTCACACGTCACGAGAACCCGTATTTACGAGGAGTCGTTATCGAGGGGAGAGGGAACTGAGTACGGTAGACATTCCTCTTTGATTCGGTGCTCGCATCTAAGCACGAACCGTTAATCGGCTCCAACCTCCAGACTCCCACCTGCTCTACTCGTACTGGTATCACAATTTTAGGGTGCCGAACTGTGAACGCTCTACCGTAACTCAGGCGAGCGCAATTACCTACCTTCCCATCCTCTAACAATACCCCAAAGCCTACCGGTATGATATGTTACAATTCTCTCAAATCGAGCTTCTCTTATTGGAGCAGAGCTAGAATACTAACGAATGTCGTACACGATGGGAGAAGAATGCCTCCCGCTCTGATACCCTCTTCCCTGCGTGCATCACAGGCTCAATCACAAAACGATCGGAGTTATGTATCCCCAACCCTTTCAGATTTTGGGCTGGAATTAGACTAGTCTATCAAAGGCGCGAGCTGTTGACCCACATCACGCACGTTTAGCATCTCACTCGAATTCTTCTCCTGGACCTCAACCTACCGGAGGTCTACCGTTGCACCCATGCAGATATAGCGAATGCAAAAAGCGTCCTTGTACTCGCGCAGGAACAGTACAGTACGCACATACCCTCCATTAAACACCGATGGCAGGTCCAACGTACGGAACTCCACGATGAACGAGAACTGATAAAACACTTGAAATTCCGTCAATGAGGGGGGGGGGGTTATGGTTGAGATACCGGTGCTGTCGTGTGACGTGAAAACTCTTGAATTCCACTGTCTCCACCAGCTCTCTAATCTCCGGACCGGGAGACAAATGCCCTAGAGAAGAATCGGCGTTCTCATAGCATGGTACTCGTATAAGATCAACCACTGGGCGTGTTGGATCTCGTTAGCCGATACTCGCAATTCTGTTAACCTGTCAAATAAACCTATCGTGTACTGACGGGCAGATTTCTGCCCATAATCTGCAAGAAGCCTCATGGTATTCGAGAACGGTAGAGTGGTCTACCGCTCCGTACGAGCTTGGCGACAAAAGAAACCGACCCCCCTACCATTTTAAACCAAAAGTGTGCATTTTCACTTCCCAAAATCTCAGCTTTATCACCCACAGTAAAAATTCAAAATTTCCCAGAGCCTTTGGAGCTATCTAGATATTATCATTTATAAGTGACAACCTCTGTTAGTTAATGCCCATGGAGTAATACTAGAAGGAATGGTAGTGGTCAGAAGGTACTTCCAATTTTGTATGGGCTTCCCATACAAAAGGTACATTGCAACCACATCCAATCTACACTCTAAGCTCTCAGCCATTCTTGTGCAGTGGGAAAATTTTGAAAAAATTTACCCAGAAATTCTAGGTAATTTCTTACATCATGGTATTAATTTCGCTGGTTCTATATTGTTTTTGGTTGAGTTGTGATTGCTTAAAATCGGCTCTTTTTGGTGTAAAATGGGGGGGGGTCGGTTTCTTTTGTCGCTAAGATCGTACAATACCGGTACTGTACTCGTAATGAACTAGCTCGGGCTCGGGAAATTTGATTGAACGCCACCGGGAGCTTTCCGCATGCTCTCTCCGAGGCTGATTCGGAGCGACCCTGTTTTGGAGTCTACCTAATTTTGTTTCCTACCGTGCCTAAGTTATCAAGTTATTATGCTCGCCATAAGAAGCCCATTTAGAAAGCAGCGATTGGCACTCAGACATACTCAACGAAACTCGGAAAAGAGTCTACTTTTACACTCCAAGATGGTTGCGCAAAACAGGAACCCGCGAGCCCCGGAGGGGAACGAAAGAATAGCAAGGATGCCGCAATACCATACCGGTGTCTGATAAAAGAAAGAAACTAGAGCCTCAACACCAATAGCCCTGTCACTCTTAAGCGTTTCCCGAAGCTACACTTCTAAAAAGCACAGTCTTCACTGGGAGCAGGACGAAACTGGGAGGGAGACGAACAGGGGTATTTGGCGGGCAAAAGATGAACTCGTTAAAGTACCGTAGGGTACTGTAACAAAATCTACTCGCTACCGATCCCCAGTTCGTCACCAGCCCGGTTTTGTCGTACCCTCTAGTGAGGACTATTCGTATACCTCCAAAACTTTTGACCTTCATGGGATTACATGGGTGAGCTTTTAGTGTAACCACGAATCTGGGCTCCTTCCTAATATTTACATCATCTATCTATCCGGGCGGATCTATCACCGTATCGACATGCAGTAGTCCTTCCGCCCCCTCCCGTCTCTGGTTTGCGAGAACATACCCCAGCAGCGTAGATACTCATCCCTCTGTATCTCCGCGATCATAGATACAGTATCCTCCTACCATTTCCCCTCCTCCCTACAGCAACCACCCCATCAGTTCTCCACCCCCCCCTCTCATGAAAGCCCACCCTACCTCTCCGACTCACACTTCTCTCCCCCGTTGCTTCTACTGTAGTATCTCCCATTTTTTTTGCCACCTCGTGCTGGTAGGTCTAGACTCCCGATCGCTTCCCTCGGAGTGAATTCCGGATTGTAGGGGTAGTATTGGTGGTTTGCGGATCATTCAGCAATACAGCTAGGCTGAGGGGAACTTACCCTGGGCCACTCGGTGCAGGGGAGGCCTCTATTGTAGGTGGATGTGGCTTCTCATGGTAGAGTGATGGGGGTAGAGCTTGGTGGTGATTTCCCGGCAGAAACTATTAGGGTATTGGATGATAGTGAGGGGTAAACTAGATGTTTGAGAGCTTATCTGGAAGGAAAATAGATCATCCACTCATAAAAATCTACTCGAGCTCCCCCAAGCTCCCCACCCACACAAATATCTCATAAGCACTCCTCGAGGACCATCATGAAAGAAACACCAGAAGAAAGTTGAGGAGAGTACAGTACAGTCCCCAAGCAAGAGCATTGATAAAATGGCCTTTTTACACCAAATGTGACATGTTTGATCAACTTCTTTACCTGGAATTGCTTCAAATAATGCTCACAACCTATATAGTTGTTTTCACCTTCACCGCGGCTTTCACCTGACACCATTTATTTGGTCAATTTACACTATGGGGCTAAGCTACCACTCTCTAAAGTTGAAAATACCCATTGCTATGCCAGTTTGTATGTAAAATGTTACTTTTTCGTGAATTCAAAACTTTAGGACTGCGTAACTTTTCCAATTTTTCTTCAAATTTATTAAGCGCTGTGTGGGAGTAGGTGGGGGTTGTTGTAACTACGTATGATAAGCCTGCCTGGCTTGTAAAATCCTTTGTGGTTCCTAAACTATGATACAAGCAGCGAAGAACCGATGTTTTTGGTGTAAAAGCCCACTTCACCAAGATTTTTGCTGAGAGAAAAAGTACATGGAGGAAAAAAAATAAAAACCAGGGGAAGAAGCTCGATAAACTCTACCGGTTCGAATTAGGGATCCAATGAGGAGCGAATAGAGAGGATCGGAGAAGGATTAGTGGTGTGGATATTCCCTCCTACTTGTAGCAATAGGGCACTTCTTATATGGGGATGATGGTTAGGAAGCGAAGCACTTGTGACAATAGTATCGACTATCACACCTTGATTCAGAGGAAATATTATACAAAAGTTAACCGTGTGTCTATAAATATGTATAGGCGAGGGCGATTCATCAAAAACGAGCTTTTTCTACCTTATTTGTCTATTCGTAATCTATTTTTCGTCAATGGGGATGCTGTTGAAGATGGAATAAAGCCAAGGGGGAGGGAATCTGGGGGTAAGCAAGATGGGGGGATGGACTGGGGACCTCAACGTTATCGAGCTTGATAGCATCGGTAGGAGTGGGAGACGGGTACTGTGCACTGTACTTCCGGACCTCCATAGCTTTCCCGTACTAGGGCAGAGTGAAAGGGATAAGCTGAGAGTGGGGGGAAGGCAGTGAAGGGGAAAAAACGCTACAGAGGAGAGAGGAGAGTTGAGTGATTGGTGTTTCTGTGCAAGTAGTCCTACGGCTACCCCTGTATCTTGTCTTGCGGTAATCATTGGTGGTCACTCGATAATTTACTTTGGTGCGATCAGCGATGAGCGAGGGAAACTCTGTATTTTAACGTTCGCGTGCTCTTACTGAGGACTGTGTTAGAAGTTTGATAACTAAGATATGAGATTTTAGCAGGCTTCCACCTCGACGGCTTCATTTGGTAGGGGGCGGTGGTTAAGTGTTGTCTAGGGGTGGATTAGCTTGATACCATTCTACCTCATAAAGCATCAAGCCTAAGGCTGATCGGGAGTTCTAACGGATCACCCATTAATTAGCTGACGATGCCTATTTGATTCAAGATACAGTGCTTAGACTTGAGAAATAATCCGGTTGGTTAGTGTTTGTTAGCTTAGGGCCAGGGCCGTAACGGCGTAAATTTTAATCGCAGAAGCCCGTTCAAGGGCGCCAGAGTAAATATATATCCTTTTGTGATCGAATGGTCACAAGTGAAACATCCTTATAGTAAACTACTATAAGCCCTAGTCGTAACCTTCCCGGGACACACCCTTTCCCAGCAAACCTCTACCAGTTTCCCATGAGCCTCATTAATCGCTTTCTCTCCCTCCACCCGCTACAGATGTAAGAAAACAGCCGAAAGGCCCCCCAGTGTCATAGCACATCAACATTAAAAGTTCTTCATAGTAGATTCGATACCTTCATCGCGGCTGAGCTTGTAAAGATGGGTATGCGCAGCGAGGTGTTCAGGTGATTTAGTCCCGTTGAGGTAGTTACGAGTAATATTTATTGGCAGCAATGGTTTAGGGATGTTTCCAGTGGAGCGTGGTTTGTATTGAAAACTAGTGCGTCTGGGAGTGTATGGATGGTGGTCTTGAGGGGCGGAAGGCGCAACCTTAAGCCTTCCACTCCTTCACATATGGCGTCCGAATACCTACCCTCCTCTCCTATCCTGCCATGACTCCTACCGCAGTAGCAGCATCCCATGAACCCCCTCGCCCAACCCCAACGGGGCCCATTCCCGGTCCCGGGTATCGCTCCACCGATCGGCACCTTTCCTGTTGCGAGCTTGTTGGCCTGTCATGATGTATATGGAGCGGGTATAATAATCGAACCATCGGCCTCTTTGCCAGAATCGAGCGGAGAGGATCTGGCCGAGCCGCAAATAGCTGAACCTAACTAAGACCTGGAAAGGTTCTAATCTGGTGGGAGTGAGTTTATAACATGAGCGAAACATGTTTGGCTCTACGGGCTGACCATTTTACTGGGGTTTTATCGAAGGACGCCTGGAAGCTGGCCTCTTCCTGTTAAAAGTAAACAAAACGCTTAGGAGAGATGATTGAGATGAGTACTGACCGACATGTTATTTTTGTCAATGATCGCACCTGCTTTCCGAAGCTTTGGGGCGGTAAGTGTTTCCAATGAGAAAGCACGCAAAATTTTTAGGCCCACCTTTTGCAATGACCCCAGCATCATCGGGGACAATTGCCCCTTCTGGAGCAAATGATCCATCGAATCTCGGGGGAGTCGAAATGAAAATCCTTCATCAATATGGCGGCCTCGTTGAATAGGCTTTTTAGCCTTCTAACTCTTCTCTCGTAATCTAGCGAAGCTGCCTGGTAAAGTACTAATTTTTGGGAGCGGCGTTGACAGAAGCTTGCAGGTTTAATCTATGGTGGTTATGCACTTTGATTAGCGTTAAATATCTTTCTACTATCATAGCCTAACACTAGATATTTGGTCTACATCAAGGCGATATGAGAGTTATTGGGCGGTGGTTGCCAAAGGGCGGCTAGAACGGGTGGGGGTATTATTGATAGGAAAAATGAGGAAATATTGCCGGAAATTGTTTTTTCTTAACATTTGAACGAAGGGGAAGGTGCGATTGGTCACCTGATAAATACTCCGAACGGTTAAGATTCCGCAAGAGGCGCGGCCGACCTTATCGCATGGGCAGTCTCGGCAACAGGGATCAATGCCGCACTGTACCGTAGTACGGAGGTGACGGACGAGTGGCTGAAAATAGGGATGCGCAAAGTACCATATATAGGGGGAATTCTGGAGAATTTGTAGCTGAGACCATACAAATTGAGGACCCTGTTTCCGGATACTTCTTGCCTCCTACGGGAACCTTTCTGGATCTAGTCATAGTTCCTCGCATCCACTGTTACGATACGGTAGTTGGTTATCTAACGGCTCAAGGAGTGAAACATAATATTTCTCTCGGCGGTTTATCGCTGCCGGAAAAAAGGGTCACAAGCCGCGTCTTTGCTATGGGATCTAGCACTCATGGGAAAGAAAAGAGGGCTTGCGATCTGAACAGTATCATACTCAAGCACCACGGGTATCATTGATAGGAATATAGAATATATCCTACAAGAGCTATCCCCCAGAGCACTGACACGAGAAAAGCGCAGCTAAAATCAACAGTTTTGTAGATGTTGAGGCCTAATCCGGCGAAATGAGGTTGTGACCTTCGCTCAGGGTGGGGTCGTGGCTTTGAGGGTGTTGGGCTGG
>QLOI01002323.1:0-10644 GCA_003313605.1 Tuber umbilicatum | reverse complement strand
ATAACTATCTCACCGACAATATACGTCGGTAACTTATCGCAATCTGAGGGTTGTTTCCTTGGCGATAAACGATCACTCCTTTATGCCTAACACGAGCTCCCTCCTCAAAAAGGTTCGCCTCGAACCCTTTTCCTTACTTTTTAGAACTCAACATAGTAGGGTAAAAAACCTTCCGCGTTTGCTGGGCCACGGCAGGAAAACCTTTCCATATTATTCTACCTCAGCCCTATTTGGCATCTCAGGGTTTTCTCTATGAAAACCTTCAACCATTTCTTGAGCATGTTCCATGCTCTCCGGTGGCTCCCAGGTGTTCTCGTCTTCCGAACAACCTTTCCACTTAACAAAGTATCTGAGTTCGCGCACTCGAGTATTTCGCCCACGAACTCTCCTAGTATAAGAGATTATTTCACTCTTAACTATTTTTACAACCTCCCATTCCAAATCGCCTTCAATCTCTTCCGGCTCTCTAGGTGGTTGTTCTCGTCCGGGCCGATTTGACGTCCGGTAGGGTTCTAATAATGATACATGGAACATCGTGTGTATGTGCCATCGGTTGGAAATTTCTAACTTGTACGATAGTCTTCCTCTTTTTTCTAGTACCTTAAACGGTCCATAGAGTTTAGGACTTAACTTTTTTGATGGTCGTTTGGAACGAATATTTTTCGCCAATTTTGATATCTGGTTGTTCCTTCGCCTTTCGATCGTAGTATTTTCTCATGGCCTCCCGAGTCCTTTCTAAGGCTTGTTTTGCCCTTTCATGTATCGACTTCATCCAGTGGACGTAAATTGTTGCTCCCGGATTCTGAGCTTCCCTTTCCTTCATCCATTCTGTCTGTGGATGAAACCCGTAGTTTGCGTAAAATGGTGATAGCCCATGAGCGTTTGTTGCGGAATTGTTATAAGCGTGTTCGGCTAATGGAAGTAATTGGTACCAGTCATCCTGATCGTAATTAACAAAGTTTCGTAAGTAACCTTCCAGCACTTGGTTGGTTCTTTCTGTTTGTCCGTCAGTCTGCGGGTGGAACGCGGTCGACATTTTTCTCTTTATTCCCTATAGCTTGCACAGTGATTCCCAAAATTCACCAGAGAATTTTGCATCCATGTCCGATATAATCTCGGACGGTAATCCGTGAAGTTTCCAGACTTCGCGTAAAAACACTGTAGCCACATCCTTTGCGTTTCGTGTAAGCCGATGAAATGTGCCATTTTTGTGAACCGATCTACCACTACCATAATCTGAGTATGGCCTTGTGATTCTGGTAGATGCGTAATGAAATCGGTGGAGATAGAGTACCAGGCAGCAAAGGGTACTTCGAGTGGTTGCAGTAATCCATAACGAGCGTGTCGTGGGGATTTGTTGTGTTGGCATTCATCACAAGATCGTACGTAATGGTTTGTCCATTGTGCCAGGCCCTTCCAGTAAAAATCTCTTGTGATTATTTCTACCGTCTTTTCTTGACCGAAATGCCCCGCGACCTGTGAGTCGTGGCATCCTTTTGCAATTAACGTGCGTAGTGCTTCGTCGTTGGGAATATAGAGTCGATTCTTATAGTAAAGAAACTCGTTTATTATCTCCCATTGTTTTGGAATGGTTTTTCCGTCTGCGATGATGCTATTCAACTCCTTTTTTCGTTCTGTCCATTCTTGGTCGCCTTGCGTTGCTTCCTGTACGTGATCGAGAAATTCCAGTGCGAATTTCTTTATCTCTACCTTGGCTAAAGTCGCATTTGACATCAGTATCTGATTATCATTGGTGTGGCTAAAATTATCTTGGTCGTATTTATCAAGATAACGATTTCCATCTGGATTCGCATGTAAGAGCGACAACGTTGGTTGGGAAGTCTGGATTTCCAGTGTTCTGGTCGGTATCAAGTCTGTGCTGCCGAATCCATGTCCTGCTCGAACAGTTTCTTCCAAGTCGTCGACTTCCATCAAGTCTGTCATATTTATCTGCGTGATTACGACTTGTGCGATCCTGTCACACTTACGGATCTGATAGTCAACCTGGCTGTTATTTCGTAGTAACACCTTCAGTTCTCCAGTATAGTCGGCATCAATGACACCCGCGCCGACTTCAATGCCGTGCTTTGCCGCTAATCCACTTCGTGATGCGATACGCCCGTAAGTTCCTTGGGGCAGCCCAATCGCAATGCCAGTTTCCAGTAACACTTGCTCTTGTGCTGGAAGTGGCATATCTTTCAACGCGTACAGATCGTGTCCAGCTGCCATTCTGGAACCCTTAGTTGGTATCGTCGCATCCTTGCTCAGCCTTTTTATCCTAATCCTCGATTCCTTTTTATCTTCTGTAATCTCTTCGATCTCAATTCCTTCATCAATTTCCATCTGCGTTTGAATCAGGGAAATTTGGAAGTGTTCTGGCTTTAGAATTGATTGCTCACTGTGCGCAGCTCCCTTGTCAAGACGGTACTCCGGACGTCTACTCAATGCATCTGGTTTTCCTCCCCTTGTTCCCGGTCGGTAAATAATTTTAAAGTTGTACTCCGCTAATGCTTGGGCCCAACGAATTTGTCTGCCATTCCATTTCTTTGTCGTGAGGAAGTGTTGCAAATTTTGGTGATCAGTATAGATCGTAATGGGTTTTTCGGTACCGACAAGGTAATGCCTCCATTCCTTAAAGGCTACCATTATTGCAAGAAGTTCCTTGTCGTGGATTTCGTAATTTCGCTCCGCTGAATTTAATTTTCTTGAATCAAACGCTACCGGATGCAGTTTTTTATCCAAAAATTATGATAGGACGCATCCCAGTGCGAAATCACGCGCGTCCGTCTCAACAACAGTTTCGAGGTCAGGCTGGAAATGGCAAAGTATTGGTGCTGTGACGAATTTTTCCTTTAGGACTTCGAACGCCTCGTTTTGTTCGGGTCCCCAACGAAAATTTTTTGGGTCCCGTTTCAATGTTTCCGTGATTGGTTTGCAGATCGCGGAGAAATTCTTGATGAATCGTCAGTAAAAATTCGCGAATCCTATGAAGATTTGAACTTCCTTAACCGAGTTTGGAGCTTTCCTTTCCTTAATGGACTTAACTTTTCTTTCGCTCATTTCGACACCTTTAGTGTTGACAATATAACCGAGGAACTCAACCCCAGTAACATGGAAAACTGATTTTTCCAAATTGACGGCTAATTGGTTTTCCTTAAGCCGTTTAAGGACTTTTCGAACTAAGTCGATATGGTCCTTTTCTTTTTCGGAGTAGATTAGTATATCGTCCAAGTAGACTACCCCTTGATCCAGGAATTCTCACAGCACTTCGTGCATCATTCCATGGAACGTTGCCGGCGCGTTTACCAGCCCAAAAGGCATTACTAAGTATTCGTAATGCCCGTATCTGCATCGAAAGGCAGTTTTCCATTCGTCTCCTTCGGCTATTCGTACCAAATAATACCCCTTTTTGAAGTCGATTTTAGAGAATATCTGAGCTCCTTCCACCCGGTCCCTTAGTTCTCGCATGATTGGTATTGGATACCTATCAGCTATCGGGACCCTGTTCAATCCTCGGTAATCAACTACTAAACGTAGCTTTCCATCTGCCTTTCGGACAAATAAGATTGGAGCCCCTGCTGGCGATTTGCTAGGTCGAATTTTCCCTTGTTCCAACATTTCGTTAAGGTATTTTCTTAGTTCCTTAAGTTGTACGGCCGATAAAGGATATATTGGTCCCCATGGTACTTCTTCTCCTTCCTTGATTTTGATTTTATGATCCCATGTTCGCCTAGGCGGCATCTGGGTTGAAATCTCTTCCTCGAATAGGGTCATATACTCATGGTATGCTTTTGGAATTTTTTCCAATGCGGTTTCTAATTTTATCGGTTCGTCGGGGGCCTGTATTCTACCACAAATCCTGGCTTTCTTGTCGAATAATATGTTTTCATCATATTCGAATCGGTCGCAATAACCTTCGTCGACTACATGTTCCTCACAATCCTTATCGTCAAAACTCCATCTCTCGGGTTCTCGGATGTTGGATATTCGGTGTTCCGTGCACCATCCAAATGGGACTATTAGGTCATAGTCCCCTGCATTTGCGATCTCGCAAGATATGTCTGATCGATGCGAATTTGTCCCTATTTCCAAGGTGATAGGATGTGTAAAGTGTTTTCCTCCACTGTTGGAGTTCGAACCGTCGAATCCATGAATTTCGGTTGCCTTTTTCCGTGACCCATAGGGTATGCGGAAGCTTTTTACTAAATTTTTATTTATCAAGAAGATGTTTGAACCCGAGTCTAATAGCCAGCGAATCTTGGTTCTTCTTCCCTTTACCTCGAGGTATGCATTGCCCTCTAAGCAATTGTAACGTGGGGGACGAGGTATGTCGGTTTTAATCCTCTTCCTAACGGCGGGAGTGGGCGTAGTTTTTTGTTTGTTCGTCATTGTCTGTTTTGAGCTCTTGTTTATTGAAGGTTGTTTGTTACTGCGCCCGCACAGTTTCGACCACTAGGTCTCCTCAGACAAACTGGTAGAATGAATTTTTGAAGGTAAATTTGACGTTACACGGTTGCATCCTTATTATGATGATTATTTGTACAACTCTGGGTCATATCAGATCATGGTCTAGTTGGTAAGGATATGTTCTGGCCCGCCTATTCTCTGCCTGGCAAGGTCGTGGGTTCGATTCCTCTTGGTTTCTGAATTTTCCATAAAGAATATTCGGGTGAGCAAAGCTTGGATCCCTGAATCCTAAATAGACTTGTGACTGATACCACCATTGCTAGAGTTCTTGGTTCGACCCGGATATAGCTTTTCTTTGTCCTAAATTTTGTTTATTTTGTCTTGTGGGCAGCCCACTACAAGCGGTCTTTACCCCTTGCCGAAGGGTTCCCTAATAACTCTCTTTCCTTTTAATCTCGTGGCGAAGGTAATAGGCCTACAGACGCATACGTCCGACTTCTTCAGGTTGATACCCTTGGTTGATACTCGAGCTTGACCAACGCATGTTCAGTCTTCGATCGCAAGGTGGGTACCCTCGTTGTGCGCTTTATAAGCACATCTTCTTTAGCCGAAAAACGTCATATTTCTATGGCGGCTCCTGGAGTCGATCCCATGACCTCCAGTTGATGACAGCGTCGTAATACCACCTGTACCATCGGCATCAGCATTGTCCGATGAGGCAATAGAGTTGAACGAGTAGCTAACTCGGTCAACACACTTCTCTTCGTTTTCGATTCCTATGAGGATCGGTCTCTTATCATAGACTACCCGATCGCCTTTGCCGTCGGTGCCCTGAGTTAGGCCTTCGACTAACCCTCCATTTCGTTATCCGAGAGATTCTCCCAAACCCTTGTGGGCCTTTCGATTCGGGTAACTTGTGCCTTTTGTGGGGGTGGTTGATTTCCGTTTACCAAGTTTATACGTGGACGGCCTTTATTCCGTTGGTGATCGTTGCGATCCTCCTTACGAGTACCCTTCCAAGGGGCTCGTTGGATTACCGTCACTTGCGCATCCCTTCGGCACGTTTTCCATTTATGGTTTGTCAACCCACATGGTGTACACCCCATCTTTTTTTTTCTCTCGTCAATGAGATTTTGCGGAACGCCCTTATGCATCTTTTCCCATTCTGTGGAATTTCCCGATTTCTCGACTTTATTCGAAGTTGAGGCTTTTCCTGTTTGCTTGGCTGCCTTATACGCTGCGCGTTCTGCCTTAGTGTATTGCTTGCGTTTTTTGACAATTGTGGTTCCGCTTTTTTCTTCGTCGCGGTCTTTCCTTTTCCAGGTCTTAATCTGGCTTTCTCGTCGTAATCGTCTTCTTCCTTAGGCGTTGTCAAATACCCGGGAAGGGCTTCAGAGACGTCTTGTGCTGCTGATGTGTCTTTTAAGACAAAAAATAAGTAATAACAAAGGGTAATAGCCAGTATAGTTAAGATCATTTGACACCGTTTTTGTGTCGATCGTGCCTCAGTGACAGAGAGACTATCAATATAGTGTTACGGGTAACCAACTCAGAGCTCGGTAGAGTATGATTATGCGTATAACGTAGTTGAATAACGGAGTAATGTCAGGGAGGCGTTAAGACAACAGTCGGTAATTTTTCGGTTCGCTAATACTACTAGGTGTATAATTTGTGGGTAATAGCGTGTTATATTGATAAGATCTCTTCCCCGTTCGCTGGTTGTTTAATAGCTGGGGAGGAACTCTGATATTTATATCCCGCGTGTGTTTCCGCGGTCGGTACATCTAATACCTATCCTGTCTAAGTACCGCTAACAACCCGCTAACTAATTTATCTTATCATTCTGAGTGCGAACACCCTTAGACCCTGAATATTTTCTTGCGCTTTGGTCATCAGGCCAGGATAGCTGTCCTTTCTGAGGGTGTCCTAGACTCCGCCAGTCAAAAGCTATCGATACCCTTGCCTTATGAACTTAGTCTGAATATGCAGCCCAATTTGCGAACATACCAGTCGTTCCTCTGTTAATGAGGTGATCAGTTTCTATATCAGACACCGGTGAACAATGCAGAGACATGACTGCATTATCTCAACGAAGGCTGGTAGGCTTAGCGCTCCATCGCTTCTTTGATTTGTCTAGCGAGAAGTTCTTGCGGCTACATCCCCTTGGCCTAAGTCCGCTTGTTGGAGCTCCAGACCACATGTCCGATAACCCCTTTTTAAACCGACCAATAATTTTTATTTAAGTTATCTCATATTCTTTGAGACTCCTATTAAGGCTTCGGTAAATCTTATGTCAGTCGGAATAACTATCTCACCGACAATATACGTCGGTAACTTATCGCAATCTGAGGGTTGTTTCTTTGGCAATAAACGATCGCTCCTTTATGCCTAACAATTAACCTGAAGCACTGTATCATCATATCATTTGGTATGATTGTGTATTCATTGTGGTATCGTTTGTATTGCATACTAGATTCCAGTTGTATGAACAGAGCTCACTACCCCTCTCATGTGTCTTGCAAACAGCTTCCGGTCGGCCAGTCAGCAAGTACGTATAGGGTGTTATGGTGAAGGGGCCAATTTCGCGATATTTGCTGGTAACTAGCAACTTGATACTGTGCTGGAGACAACGCCTGGGCCCTACAACGGGGCCAGAGGGGGAGTGTTTGGACTGCATATGCCTAACAGTTGGCCCACTAAAAATAGTCATAGGTCTGCAAAAACCGACGGGAGTTAAGGAAACATAGCTACATACCTATTCTCACAAGTCAGATCAAACAAGCAATGGAGCACTAAGCCTACCAACTCTACATGAAGACAATGCAGTCACGCCTCGGTGTTGTCACTGTTTTCTGATATTGAGTCTGATCATCTCAATAACAGAGGAACGACAGGGATGTTCGAATTTGGGCGGCATACTCAGACTAAGTTCATATGGCAAAAGAATTGTTTACTTCCAAGTGGCGGAGTCTTGCGCACCTTCTGGAAGGTGAAGTTAAAATATAGCTCAATGACCAGAAGCGAGAAAATATTTAGCATCTATGAGTGTTCGCACTCAGCTCGATAAGATATTAGTTGCGCAAATGTCATGGAGGTACTTAGTTAGCATAGATAGTAGATTTATTGGCCGCCAAAACTCACGCGAGATATAAATATTAGTGTTCCTCCCCTCCTATAAGAGAGATAGCCACAGAGAAGAGATATTATCAATGTAACAAGTTATTATCTACACTACATACTCTTAGTAGTTTTACCGAACCATGTATTAGTGAATATTAATACAAAGCCTTCCTGACACTACTCCTTTGTCGAATGTTCAACCGCTTATCCACTCTTTAATGAGCTCTGAGTTGGTTTCCGGTAACAGAATAGAAGGTGCCAAGCTCGGTAAAGAAGGTTCCAATCTTTGTTGGATATGCAAATTTTTACCAACCTTTCATACAAAACCTTTCTGCAATATTCAAACCGATTACAGAAACCCTTAAAGGCTACCCGACAACATTTTACTAGCGCCTGCTGCGGAACGAGGATTTTGAAGTTCCAAAGGAAAGATTTGTTACCGTCCCTATACTTGTCCTTTTCCAACCTAGGTTGAACATGGTAGTGGAAACTAATACTATCAATTTTACTCTTGGCTACGTTTATCTCATTTTCCAAATAAAATTAACATCGAGACACGTTTTATTCTGAAAATTGACTTTGGCTGAACGAAACTACAGAATTCTTGTGAAGGAATTAATGGCAAAAAGGGAAGTACTCAAGGAATGGAGACCTTACCTTTCCGTAACCGAATAACCGGTCACGGTTTATACGGACCTTCCAGATTTGCAGCATTTCCTTACAATGAAGAAATTGAACGGGAGACTGATCCGTTGGGTACAAGCACTAGCGCAATACAACTTCAAGATTGTTTACTGACCAGGAACATGGGAGGAAAGCCTGATGCCTCACGTAGACAGCCAGAGTACCAGCAAGAGGAGGGAGCGGCGCATAGCGAGTAAAACAATTTTAAAGAAGAACATTTTCAACTCTCCTTGACTTCAATAGAAGGTGACTACTATGAAGGACTAGAAAGGGAAGAAGAATTACCAACGCTGCGTGACTTCCGTATCAAAAGGTTAAGCAAAGCAGCTACGGTACCAACTAAAGGATCAAGAATGGCGGCTGGCCGCGACATTTGTGATCTAAATGACGCACCACTTCCAGCCAAGGGGCATTTAGTGATTGATGCTGGTATCACTGTCAGCCTATCGCAAGGTACTTATGGAAGAATTGCGTCTCGCAGCGGACTAGCAAGCAAGAAGGGAGTCGAGGTTAGAGCTAGAGTCATTGATGCTGGCTCCACAGGAGAACCCAAGGTACTCTTGCGAAATCATAGCTTTGAAGACTATCTAGTACACAAAGGCGATAGCATAACGCAGCTAATAGGAACACAAATCGACAACTTTGGAATGAAGGAAGTCAAGGAGTTACATTGAACATAACAAGTGGGCCAAGGATTGGGAAGCACCAATTTCATTCCGACACGAATGCTAGCGACAGAAACATTTACGCTTAAGAAATGTATACTAAAACCAAATGCGGCAATTAACCAAGATTTCAACTAGCCAGATGAACTACACAACCCTCGCTTAAGACAAGATGATGTCTTGATGTCAAACTCCGTTCTAGCACAGATACAAATGAATGTGTTTGCAAGCGAATTTCTTGACCAAGTCTGAGTAGCTGCGGAACAGGACAAATAGTAGAAAGAACGAAAAGCGGAGTTGGAAGGCTTGGAACGAAATGGGAGGACATTGCCAAAACAATTTAAAATCATTGCCTGGTTCCTGTACTACAAAAACCGTCTTTGCATACCCAACAGCGAGGAAGTGATAACCGTAATCGCTAAAGGATGCCATGATTCAACTGTGGCAGGACATTTCGGCCAAGAAGAGACCCACAAAATAGTTAATAGGGATTTGTATTGGAAAGGCTTCGCCGAATGGATAAAGGACTATATACAGTCATGCAACGAGTGTCAACACAACATGTTACCACGACACCCCAGGTATGGATTGTTACAACAACTACAAGTCCCTGAAGCAGCATGTGCATCAATATATACCGAGTTCATCACCCATCTACCAGAGTCGCAAGGGCATACACTAATAATGGTGGTGGTTGACTGGTTCACCAAAATGGCCGACTTCATCAGACTACACAAGAATGCAACTGCCAAGGTCATGGCAAAGGTTTTTCTACAGGAAGTAGAGAAACTACATGGGTTACCCACAGAAATCTTATCGGAAATGGACGCAAAGTATTCTGGAGAATTCTGTGAGTCATTGTGCAAGCTAAACGGGATAAAGAGGAACATGTGAACATCATGCCACCTGCAGACTGACGGACAAACAGATAGGACCAACCAAGTGCAGGAAGGTTACCTTTGCAACTTTGTCAATTACGATGGGGATGATTGGTATCAACTGCTCCCCCATGCAGAACATGCGTACAATAACTCCGCCACAAACGCCTATAAAATGTTAACATTCTTCTCAAACTATGGATTCCACCGACAAACGGAATGGATGGAAGAAATGGAAGCTCAAAATCCGGGATCAATGATATATGCACATAGGATGAAGACAATACATCAAAAGGCAGTTGAAATGTGGAAACATACTAGGGAAGCTTTGAGGAAATTCCATCACAGGAAGGCAATGGAACAACAAGACATCAAAATGGGTGACAAGGTGATGTTACATGCAAAAAACATCCGTTCCAAAGTGACCATCTAAAAAGCTAAGCCCTACACTTTATGGAACATTTGAAGTCCTAGAAAGGAGTGGCAGTTGGTCATACAAACTAAAGAGATCTGGCCGATGGCACATTCACCTGGTATTCCATGATTCACAACTGGAACCATACAGAGCCTCGATTGGGGTTGGAAGAGAAAAACCTCCACAAGCCCTTGATGAAATCGGAGGAGATTTGGAGTAGGCGGTTGAGAAATTAGGCAAGTGGGAAATAATATCTTGCACTAGAAGAGTTTGAAGGTGTAATGTACGGATGCATGAACTGAGCTATTTTGTGAAGTGGAAAGGTTGTTTGGATGACGAGAGTACCTGGGAACCACTGGAGAGCCTTGGGGGAGACTCCGTTGCCGTTACAACCACAGCGAAAGAAAAAACTACACCAAGTTTTCTGCCGAGCCCCCACCTCATTGGTCAACAGCCAAATCTCACCGCTTCACCC
>QLOI01002320.1:0-20085 GCA_003313605.1 Tuber umbilicatum | reverse complement strand
CCCCTTGCACTCGGCTCGTTTTTATTTTTTTATTTTTACTGACCTTTCAACTGGACAACTAGGCGGGTTTGCTCATGTATATCTCGTTCGACTTTCGAGGCCGGTGGATGGATTGGATGTGGCTGTTTTGAAGCGGGTTGCTGTTCCCGATAAGGAGGCTCTTACTAGTATGAGGACTGAGGTGGAGACAATGGTTCGTCCTGATGCTTTGGCTCTTCTCCGGGTGTAATATGTCTGAAACTTGGATTATTAGAAACGACTGAAAGGCCATCGACACATTGTCACCTACATCGACTCGCACGCATCGCATTTGAAAGGCGGCGGATATGAGGTGTTTTTGTTGATGGAGTATTGTGCAGGTATGGGCCAATGCTCGGTTTTGGGCCGGGATTGCTGACTGGTTTCTGCACAGGAGGGGGGTTGATTGATTTCATGAATACTCGATTACAGAATCGGCTCACGGAACCCGAGGTCCTCAAGATCTTTGACGACGTGGCAGAAGGTGTTGCTTGTATGCATTACCTCCAACCTCCACTCCTCCATCGGGACTTGAAGGTGGAGAATGTTTTGATAGCTTCGCATCGGGGATATAAGCTATGCGATTTTGGATCTTGTGCACCTGTCCGAGCTGCTCCGCAATCCGTTACAGAGTGCCGATTGATGGAGGAGGATATTCAGAAGCATACAACTCTCCAATACCGATCTCCGGAAATGGTCGATGTATATCGGAAGTTACCGATTGATGAAAAGTCGGATATATGGGCACTTGGCGTTCTTTTGTACAAGCTCTGCTACTACACGACGCCATTTGAAGACCAAGGGCAGCTGGCAATTCTAAATGCTTCCTTCAAGTTTCCTTCGTACCCTCCTTTCTCGGACCGTATTAAGAAACTTATTGGTTAGTGTGTAATTCCTATCCAATCGGCCCAAAACTAATGGGCTTAGGATCAATGCTGCGTGTATCGCCTCAACTGCGGCCCAATATATATCAGGTTGTCCGGGAAGTGTGCTTGATGCGTGGAAAGGAAATACCAATTAAAGATGTCAGCTCCCCAGCCTACTAAAATTGAAATTAAAGCTAACTAGCCCAGATCTATTCCGATCGCGCAGCACAGAAAACTAAACCAGCCGAGAAGCCAGCACTCCCGGTTCAATCACCTCCCAGCATTGTCGCGTATCAGGCGCCCCTTCCGCCACAGAGTCAAGCCATTCCCGATATCACTCCCATGAGACGCGGGAGGCCAACTAAAAGCCCGGCAGCACATTCGGCCGCTACTTCTAGGACTAGAGTAGCAGATCCATCGCCACAGATAAGGCCGATATCTACAGATCCGTTTGCTGCTCTGGATTCGGGTTCTCCAAAAGCCAACCAGGACGAACTCTCGAATCGGTTCCCTAGTGTGGAGCAGTTTTCTTTGCTTCATGACTACGGAAGTAAGTTTGAATTTAACGAAGTGTCACCTTCGGCACCGGAAGCCCCAAAAAAGGACCTCAATACTAGATTGACAGAGAAGTTGGCAGATGATGCTTTTGCGCCTACGACTCAGCCTTCTCCACTGAAGCCGACGAGCGCGAGGGTTCCGGAAAGCGTGTCACGAGGTGTCACCGGGAGTGGGGTGCCGGGATGGCCAACTCTTTCAGAGCCTCAACCTACTCGGCCTCCCATGATTTCTACTGGTACTATGACTTCCCCAACATCTTCTAGATCACCATCTCCGGCAGGACCTACTGGTAGGCCGTTGGAGCAAGGTTTGCAGGCCTTGCCTGCACCGTCTCGGCTTAAACCACGGAGGCCATCTGCGCTCGATGTAAGTCGTTCCACAGCACATGCGCATACAGTGGTTATGTCTAGGACCCCTAGTTCCTCGAGACCATCTCTCGAGATCCATCGTCCGGCATCTGCTCTCGATGTTGCTAATCCAAATGCTATGAATCGTTCTGCATCCACAAACTCTAAACCACGACCGACTAGTGTTTACATTGAATCTAACCTAGAATTCCTCCGAGATTTGGATTCTGCCACTACCCAGACTAGTATGGGGCCACCGACTAGTCTCTCTGTGCAGCGGAGTATAACTGGGCAATCCGTAAATTCTCAGCGTTCTGAGCATATCGAATCTAATGTAGATTACCTCCGAGTAATGGAGACTGAATCTGACGCTAAGCCAGAAAAGCGTAGTTCGAGCGGAGGATTTGTTGGGAAACATGTCAAACGCGCTAGTATGCCTTCGATATCGCTTCCGAATACCAAGAGCCTCCTGGCCGGTAAATTTGGGGATGCGTTCCGGAGATTCGAGCGTAATAACGTCGGTAGTGCGGGTGGAGGGGATCGTCATGACAGAGACCACACCCCCAGCCCCGACATGGACCGTGCTTTAATGCCGACCATTAGCGGGAGCCAGGCAACTTCGGAGATTGGTGATGATTGGGAGGTTAGCAGTCAGGATGTGCCGCCAGAGATGAAGAGGGAGTTGGAGAAACGCCGACTGTCGCAGGAGGAAAGGAGGGTCGCTGATGCCGCAGCGGAATACAAGCGGCAGGTGGCCGATCGTGTTCCGGGTGAAGGGAGCTCCGGGAGACCCTCGAGTTCAAGAAGCAGAGCAAATTCGATCCAGAACAAGGTTAAAGCGCTCCTCAGTGAAAATCACCGTGCTCCAGCTCCTAAAACGGCGGAGGGCTATGGCCGGTTCACTGACGTTCAGCAGCGCCAACAAGCGTATCCCATCGACCAGGCCGGGGGGCGGGTGAGGGTTTCTGAGAAACCTAAGGCGGATGGTCAGATTCGAACTAAGCAGTACTATAGGGACGGGGGAAACAACGCTTATCGGCCTGGTGCTTCTGATACTTCACGGTCCAAAGAATCTATCATAGAGATTAGACCAGTCTCTAGCTCCTCTGGCGGAAGTAGAGTCCCCCGGAAGCCCACCGCTCTGTCACCTAACCTCGCCTTGTCCGTATTATCAACTTCCCCAACCTCGGCAAGCCGTCCGGACCCACCTCCAAAACCGACGAAACTCCGCGGCAGCTCCCCAGTCCTGCCACCACCAATATCCCAGCAACAGCAACAGAGAAATAGCGAGGTGGGTATGAATGGCAACGACGGGGCGGACGAGGACTGGCAGAGAAACTTTGCAAAGCGATACCCCAGCCTGTCTGGTCTGGAACTTGTGGAAACGGTTGTGGGGTCTGGGCGGAAAGTCTAGCTCCGATGTTGGGTTGGGTGTGATAGTGTAATTATATCCCCCTGCCCCTTCTATACACACCCCAATGCAATGATGGGGGTGGGTGAGAAGGAAGGAAAGGGAAATTAAAGTTTTTGTTTATCACGTTTAGGTTTTTTATTTTATTGCCTTACTTGTAGCTGTTTGTTTTCGTCCCTTTCCTTCTTTTAAGCTCATGTTTGTTTCGATTATCATTATTATTGCTACGCACTCCGTTAACTTAGCCAAAGATGATATCCTGGGAGGTATTATTCTAGTACGATGTTTTTCCTCTTTTATTTATTTATATTTATTTATATATATTTCCCTTTTCTCTTCGTAGCACGAGTTTGTCTGCCTGCCTGTCTGTTTGTCGGGCAGGGTATCGCTTTTCCTTTCCGGTCAGTTTACACTTTACCTACCTAGATAAACGCACTCACGTATCTTTTATGCCTGCTTTGTGTGATTATTCACTATAGATGTTTGGCTGTTCTGTTTTTCTTGTTCCCTCTTTCTTTCTTTAATTCGCCACATTAGGAAGTGAACACATTTTCTATGCTTGAGGGGTGTAATTCTGGTGGTGTGAAAAATTCTTCTCGAAATTATTGGTTGGTTCATGGGATGTCACTCGGTTGGTGAATTGGTTCAATTTGTTGGATTGTTTGGGTGCGAGGAGGTGGGAGGGGCTGGGGTTATTCGCGTTGAGTTGTGTAGGAGGGTGGCTCTGCGGTGTACCGGTGCGGTCTCTGCTTTCAGTGTTTGCCCTTTGCTCGCGATCTGTGAGGATAGTATGGAAGAGGGGGAGTGAATGGATGGATCGATTAAACCTTGTTTTCATTCTACTTTCGTGCCTGGATGGGATGGATAGTTTAAGCTACTCAGATGCTGTACGTGTTTGTAACGAGCAAGGCCTAGTAACAGTGATGGTAGCATCAGACTTGCTTGATAGGATGAAAAGGTTATAATGAATACTAAATACACTCCCCTCCGCTCGGCTCTACCCCCACCCCACCTTCTTTGTAAGAGTACAAGCTAAAGCCACAAGACATAATTTTGATTCACCCAACCGCACAAAACCAATTAAAAGGAACAATGAGATTTAGAGGGAGAAAAAAAAAAAGTCGAAATCTATAATTCCTCTTCAGTCTCACCGTCCGTGATGTACTCAAAGTCCTCTGGCGGCGGGGCGTCAGAGTCACCTTCGTCGTCCTCTGCATTAAGCACGTTGACTGCTGCCGCAGCGCCACCGGTGCCCGGGCCGTCATTGATGGAACCGACGGTGTGGCCGGGACCAGTCGCTGTGGGTGCAATCGCTTTGCGGGCTTTGAGTTCCATGAGCCTTACAGGCTCGCTTGGGGTGCGATCAAGGAGGAGGAGGATACCGCCGGTTGGCTGCATATACGTTAGCCTGTCTCCGCATTTTTAAGGGGGGGGAGGTGTTGTGAGAAAGATACCTTTTTTACGGGCTCATATCTACCGTCACTGATAAAACTAATATACTTGAGTTGCTCTGGAAGGACTCGGGACATGTTTCCGAGTTCGTAGCCAACTTTTTCCTTCTCTGCTCGCTTCTTTTTCTCGCCTTCTTCTCTTTTCTCACCTTCGCCTTCTCCTTCTTTCCTTTCGGCGGAGTCATCTTCAAGATCCATCTTATCATCGCCCTCTGCTATGGGGCCTGGAGTTGCAGGTGTGGAGACGGTGTGGTCTGTCTCCATGGCATCTTCGCCCTTGGCGGCAGCCTCCTTCGCAGCCTTCTCCTTCTCCGATCGCTTGGCACGTTGACGGGCCTTTACTGTGGTTGATAGAACCGCAGTGGCTATTTTCTCGGGGGCCTTCTCGGCTGATTCCTCAACCTTTGGTGGGTAGTCGAAGAGTGACGGCCTGGTGTTTGACCAGAATTTGAAATCGGGCACCTATATTGTAGGGTTAGTTGTCTTGCTATAAAAATACATGTCGAAAAAGCCTACTAACGTTCAATTCATCGTCCAAACCGATCAAACCAGTTGGCATAAAGCTCAAACTCAAGAAATGCGTCAATGGGAACCAGTACCAGTATTGCGTAAAGACAGCCATACCGACGATGGCTGGGAGATTCAAGCTACCAGTTTGGGTTTGTAGCCCAATCGTGACGTTTCTTCCACCAGCATCAATAATACCCAATGCCAACGCTGCTCCAAACTTGGCCATTGCATCCTCATGTTTTTCACCCACCATTCCCTCAAATGTCTTTCGTAGGGAAGCAACCTTAGGGTTCATCTGATCGTTTTGTTGAACCAAGATCATGGCCATTGAGATAAGTGCACCCTGGCGGACAAAGTCCGTTGGATCCTTAATCATGGGCTCTAGAAGGTCGATAGCCTCGTCGAGACCAGTCCCGGCGCATGAAATACCTAAAGCAAGAGAGGCACCGTATCGGACGTGCGGATTGTAGCTTTCGCTCAGAAGCTCCACCATTCTTGGCACAGCATTCGGTTTTCGGAATAAAATAAATCCAAGACTCATGACCGAAACCCTGCGAACATCATCATTGACATCACTCACAGCGACATGCAGCAGCTGTCGGATTGCCTTGTTACTGCCAGTACCGCAGTAAGCCATTGCTATTGTCATGATACCTCCGTATCGTAGTGTCGGGTCCGGGTCATCGAGAAGTGTGTTCATCAGGTCGTCGGCAGCTTCTTGTTTTCCAAACATAATCAAGGCCATACCGATTGCTAGGCCTCGGATAATCTTTTCGTGTTGTGTCTCGTGCGCATACTGAACCATATCTTCTAACGAAGCGGAACTTCCTGTACCCAACATGACCAGCCCCATAGCTAGCCCCACAGCTTCACCAGCAATTGCCGAATCACTCCACAGGACAGTCTTGAGCTCGTCATAAATGCCTTGGTTGCCCGTCGCCATTCCGGCAACACCCAAGCCTAGGGCACCACCATGCTGTACCATTTCGTCTGAGGTACTCTTAAACTGCTTTCTTAGAAATTCAAGCACATCTGTTCCGTGGTTGGCGTAAATTAAACCCAGTGCATACAAGCTACCGCCTTGGGAATACGGAGAACCGGTAGACACGCCCTCCTGAGGCAGGTATGGTTCTAGCAACTTGAGCCCCTGGCTCAAGTTTCCGCGATGTATGACACCCAATGCAGCAGTAGCGGTAAACTTGGACCAATTAACGGCCTTGCTTAGCCACTCCAGGTTTGCCCTAAAGAACCCATCACTGGTAGTTCCGGCATTCATGAAAGCGTTGGAAAATGTGACGGCAGTATGGAAAATAGAGTTTCTTGCCTCAAGTGAATCCTTTATCTTGTTTAGAATGCTCATATCTGTGTGGTTGTTTCTAAAGAGGAACTCCAGTGCAATCTCGATGCTCTTGGTCCCACGTAGGATTTGTCGGATTGAACGGTAGTATTTGCCTGTCTTACCCGAAATTGACCCAGCCGAGCTAGCATTGCCTCCAAGAAGCCGGGTATTCTCGTCATCTTCTGTTGAGTCAGTGGCCATGGTATCACCACCCGCGGTGGCAGCGGTACTCAGTGCATCCGACTCATCGGTTTCGGGACCAGGAAGATCGTTGGCAACTTTCTGGAGGAACTCCTGGGTAGCCGAGGAGTCTAAATCAAAGGCAATCTGGTAGGCTACAAGTAATGATTTGGTATCTTCCTTTTGTACAAGCTCTTGAAGGATCTTTGCAGCTAACGATGTATCGTTAAGATGAATGACGCATTTGCTGATAGAAAAGTAGTCAGGGCTGCTTTGAGAAAGAAAAAGGTTGACTAAAAGGCGAAGGAGCTAATTTCCTTAGGGTCAATTTCTATCACTAAAAGTTACGACATCGGAACCCTCGAAGGGGTGGAACGAACCTTTTCTCGAAGTCCTATCTCCTGTACAACATTCATACTTATCTCCAAAACGTACTCCATCAACTCTACCCCACCATCCTTCTCCTCCTCACTACTCTTTTCTTTCCCTTTCTTATCCTTACTCCGTCGGCTTGCTAGATTTATTCCTTCCTCAACGACATCGAGTCTTCGAGCCTCAATAGCGATCCCTATAGCTGGTTTGTAATCTTCTGTTTCGTAGCATTTCCGGAACATTCGCTCAACAATGTCTTGCAACCTAGGGTCAGCCTTTTGAGGAGCTGCTGATTGCGCATCTTTCTTGGTACTTGAGACGGCAAAGGAAGAGTCGCCAGCGTTGGATGGTTCGGTAGCGGGTGAAAGCGAGTCGTTGTGGGAATTGATGACGATGTACTTGTCGATGCATTTAGCTATTTTAGTAGTTGATTAGCAAGCTTATTTCTTATCCCAAGTAATCGATAAGATGAAGCAGCTCTCACAGATCATTGTCTCAACATATTCACTCTTCGCAGTGATGTCAAACAAGTCTCCAGCTCCCAAGGCGAACATCATTGATTCATCATATTCACCGAGGTGATAATAGACCTTTGAAGCTACCAAGGCAGCAAGATTACGTTCAGAAAACTGGTCATCCTCGTAAAGGACTTCTCTGTCCCATCCACGTTCGTCAGTGATCATCAACTTCATCAAAAGGATCCTAGACACAGATAATAACGCATCTGTGAACCGTAGGATCTAGCGGCGCAAAAATAGGTGCTTCAACAAACATTTTCGAAACGCTATCGGCAATCTCAGCCCAGAATTGATCTACCAGCTTATCCAGGTTCTGTAGCGCATAGCATTTCAGTTGCTGATCTGGTTCATCCAAAAGGCCGATTAAACCTGAGGCAGATGTTAATCCAGGCATTTCTTAGGTGCTATAACGTTATTTTGTGTCTTTAGCTTTCCCAAACGATTTTGTTAACAAGGGGTGGGTCGGAAGGTGGAAGTATGATAACTAGATGATGGTAAAACGGATTCAATGATGGTTGGAGGCAGGCAGGAGATGGAAGTAGTTTGGTGAGGATGGCGGAGGGGGGATTGGTATGGGCAGAAGAAGCTGGGCTTGCAGCACGAGAGGCCGCAACCATCTGCGAACTTTTCAGAACGCCAAGGCTCTACTTCAAGCGTTGGTCGGTGATACCGGTACTATCTCAAGCTGCCACCACCCCGCCAGAGGCACTGCACGGTTCTTTTGGGGCCAACTTCTTTCATTTCGGCCCCACGCATTTTGGCGGTTCCTCCCTACCGGTACTGGAAGCTTTGGAAGCAGTGCCGCAGAGCGAGTGACACCACAAGTTACCGGGACTGGACTTTACTCGAGTAGAATAATATCCTAGACGTTAGTACCCGGGACTTGTGGTGGGAGAGCTCCAAAGCCATAGCCAAACCACTTGGCGAGGGGACCTGACTAAGCCACAAGCTAGTAGCATTACGTATACTGTGCAGGCTCGCCACCTGCTCTTTCCCTACGCCAACGCCCCTCCGATCACCTTCTCTTACTTTCCCCACTTCATCCACCGCCCACGATGGCCCTCACTTCGGAGGTATTTTCGGGGCTTTGCTTGGTAACGCTGGCCGGCATTGTTTTGATATTACAGCGACATTATCTCCCGTTAAGAACTACTCCGGAGTATCTGATCGTTGCTACATTCTTTCCTCTATTAATCTCGTGCTCCATCGTGATCCTGGTGCCTATAGATCTTGCTTCCTCGTCAGCAGGGGATGACGGTTCACGAGGTATTTCCCTTTGTCCCCTATTGGACCCTTAGTTTGGTAGCTTATATTTGGGGCGCAGGTGTTGTATTGCATGAACGAGTTCTCCTCGTCTCCTGGCGGGTTGCGTACTGGCTATGCTTCGTTTTGACATGGTAGGAATCCTCCTGGTAGGGTTTAAGCCACTTGCTCACAATCAATTTTCCGCCATAGGGCTGTTCTTCCAATTCTTCAGTCATACAGCAGTTCCGGCCATCGTTCTCCTCGTAACCGGTTCATAGAAGCGCTTCGCGAAAATGCTCGATACCAGCTAATGGTTTTATCTGTCGGGCTTGTCGGACTTGTCTACGTTTTTATCACCTCTGGTGTGCGTCTCTACTCGCTCAAAAGCCTTGTTATGGCATTGTCATACTTTTATGCCTTGTCAATCGCTATCTTCCTTATGGGTCATGGTCTCGTTGCTGTACCACGCGGTATAATGCGGAACGCTAGTATTTCTGGAAAATTGAGGAGAATACAGATGCATGCACCTAGAGCTTATGATAAACTGTTGGACGCAACAAACAACTTGGAAGATGTTGAAGTGGAGATTAGAGAAGTGATGAAACGGAAGCATGGATCTGCGAGAGAGTTTCAAGATTGGATTGGGGAACTTGGTGATATGCTCCAACTTCCAGAATCGGCGATTCCCATACGGTCACGGGCTGGGGCACCCCCGGTGATCACTGAACAGTATCTGGCATCGCTCACACGACGGTTCAAAATCGCGACTCATCAGAAGGCCAGATTCAGCTCCGAATGGCAGGCGTTAGTGCAGTCTGCGGCGGACGCACAGGCGGTTTTAGACTCGTCAAGAACCAAACGATTGAAGTTTACAAGACATTTTTCCGGCCCATCGATTTTTGAAAAGGTGCCCTTTTTGAACGCCTATACTCGCCATGTTCTCTATTACTACATTTTGCCTTACGTCTACCGAGCCATCGCCGCCTTCCTGGCACTTGCCTCTGTCTGCATAGTCTGGTCAGAGTTGGTTCATGGATTTGCTGCGAAACTCTCGCTGGTTAGCTATACCGTCATTCACCATCCATCTTCGACAAGCGGTCAGATCGGTTTCGCTGGCCAAGTGATTGCGGCGGCGTGGATAGCGTATATGTGTGCGTGTGCCTATTCATCCTTGACGACAGTTAGGGTCTGGGGGACCCACGCACTTGTCAAAAGGATGACCTCAGGAAGCTCAGCATGCTTTTATGCTTCATATGCAGCACGGCTGACTGTTCCATTGGCCTATAATTTTACGGGATTACTCGATAAGGATGTTCTCGGAGATGACACTGTTTTCTACAAGTTTCTCGGAAAGCTTATCAACCTTACCCCTCTTGGGGAAGGCTTCGATGGATACTTCCCTATGCTAATATTGCTCCCTGTTGCGGCGACGGGTTTCGGCTTTTACGGGTGGGTCAAGGGCATGTTCGGAATTTCTGGGAACGTGATGGAAGACGAGGATGAGGATGAGGATATTGGTACCGGAGGATGGAGAGAGGGCAGAGATTTAATTGAACGCGAGCTCCTTGGCGCCTCTGGTAGCTCAACGGGCATAAGGAGTCTTCTCCCAGCAGCTCGAGCCCGGTCCCCTGTCGTTGGTGCCGGAGCCTCGAGGGCTTCTAGAGAGCAGCCCAGATTAGGACGCACAGGCCCTATTCGCCTGGCAGATGACGACGAGGCAGATGCTGCACCACAAGAAGGTTTCCTAGGAGGGTTCTTCCATAGGGTCAAAAACACCCTTGACACAGTCGAGACCCCCGGGTGGATTGAAGGTTTGAGGGAAAATGTCAAGAAGCCAAAGTGGATGTCTGGGGAGAGCAGCAGTAGCGGCAATGCTTCAAGGCCCAGATGGCCGCGATTCGGAGGTGGTGACGACGAATCTAGTAGGCTACTAGGGGGGCGATAGTGAGATGCTTTCTTATTTTTTGATTGTTGGTTTTGTTGGTTGGGCGTTTTTCTAATTTGTGGATAGAAAATTTTGGGGGGTTAGGGTGCTTCCTTGTTTTCTCTTCGTGTTTTGTTTTCCCATTTTATTTCGAATGGGCTAGAAGTTTGTGAAACCAAACACTATCTATTGGGGGGGTGGTATTGATCATAGGTAATCACAGTAGTCACCAGTATCTTTGTGAAACCATTGCTAGGTGCCTAGGGCTTGGGGGTATCGGGCTATCATACTATGATATATCTATATCGAATCTGAGCATAACATTACACCAAAGTGGCCCTAACCCCCGCCAGAATAATCTACTACATTCCCAACGGCGATATCACAATTTTGTGAGACCCTAAAATTACGTTAAAATAAGGTTCGACGTAGGTCAAGGATCTCACCCATCTCCTAACCCCCCTCTTCCTTCATTCCTTCCTTCTTCACCGAGACTCGCAACTCCTATCATCCCACGCAAACCCTTTGCCACTACCAGCCTTGCCCATACCAGAACCTCCAATGAACCTCGTCGTCGTCGATTCCAAAGATGCATATCCCGAGCTGCGGGATTTGGTGTAGAAGCACCGGGTAGAGATGATGGTGGCGTATAAGGAGATTGAAGCGCGTTGGAAGAGTATAGTGCAGGGGGCTAGTCTGGATACAGAATAGAATAAAGATGTTTGAGGATGGTGGGGGGTATACATGTTGGAGACCTTTACTGGTACTATGGTTTGTGCTACATGTGTGCAAGGACGAGTAGGTAGCTACTTATTGGATGTTCATGTGGCAGTCTAATTGAACAATCTCAACGCTTCAAGGATATATTTGTACTCAAGTTATCATACCTCCACTATGATTTCTGGCCGAAGAGTGGGAATAGAGCAGAAAACGCTGTCTTCGAAGTATTGGGATCGCACCCTGGCCTACAGATACCCCCCCATTGGCCTCCTATCACGCCCCGGGAGTCCCACAGTCCTACGAACCACACACCATACATCACCCGCACCAATCCCCATGATTCAATCCCATCGTATCATTTCCATCTACGGCAATACATCGAGGACGAATCTCCTCCCCCACCCAAAGGGAAGTAGAAAAGACAATAAGCAGAAAACCCCGAAATCCAACCGAGAGAGAGAAAGATGAAAAAGAAACGAAAATAGAGGATCAAAGAAGTAGAAAGTATATTATTCACTTTTTTTTCTTTTTCATACCCCCAACCATTCAACACCCCTCTTTAATGAGCTGCTCTCCTCGACTCGGCGATAACCCTCTGGAGCTCGTCAACCTTTCTCTTTGCACGGCCGAAAGTACCGAGCTATAACCCCCCGTAGAAAGTTAGTAATTTGATGTCGTTAGGCTGTTGGGGGGAGGGGGGGAACTGACCCTCTTCTTTGCGAGCTTTCGCGCACGTTTGTCCTTGCTGTTACGGAGCAACTCGATGACACGTTTCTCATACGGCGCAAGACTGCCCACCCACATCAAATATTAACATCCTGCTCGAACGCGGAAATTGGTGGGCGGGGAAGGGAGGAGGGAAGGAAGGAAGGAAAAGCCATACCCGGCAACCTCCTTCACAATCTCACGCATGAACGCGGTCTTCTTGCTGAGGGCCCCCTTGCGACGAGAAACCTTGGCCTTAGGATCACGGAGAGTGACTCCATTGTAGCCTTTGTTCTGCCCGTAGGCAAGACCTGTATGCATGCAATTCCTCCGTTAACGGACCAACATCCAACCGGGGGGGAAAGGATTTTTTGTTGATTAAACTTACCGGACTTTTCTTTGGCCATTAGTGCTGTAGTATGTTAGGTAGACTTAACCGTTCGTTGGTCGTGGGGTCGTCCGTTGGTCGGTCGGTCGGGTTTGATTGTTGTCGATGTCTTTTCTCCAACTCTTCTCTAGCGGAGGTTGTGTGTGCGTGCCAAGCTTTTGTCTTTTATGAGATGTCCGTGGGGCACCGTATTGGTGGAGAGATAGGTGACGGTCAAGTCAGGGCCAAAGCCCTAGTTCCGGTTAGAACCCCACTGTCAAAAACCCACCACACAATACACCCTCTGACAGCGAAATTGGGGAACTTTCACGAGCTAGGATTTTTTTTTTTACTTTTCTAATTTCCTCTCTTCCAGAAAGAGCACCACCCCCTCCTTCGAGCAGCACCACCACCACCACCAAACGGAATTTCTTCGAGGACGGTTAAGGACATTACTTTTATCTAAAAAAAATCTCAATCATGGTACCCCTCCCTCCTCCTCCATACTCGTATATCATGACAACGACACGCTAACTAACACGTACTACCACCAGTCTGACGCAGGAGAAGAAGTCCCGCCCGTCGAGCCCGCCGACGAGATCGAGGTCCCGGCCGACAGCGCCTCCAAGGGCCAGATGTCTGTCGAGGAAGCACTCAAGGGTGTCCTCAAGCATGCGCTCATCCACGACGGCCTCGCCCGTGGCCTTCGCGAGGCGAGCAAGGCGCTGGATCGTCGCCAGGCACACATGGCCGTACTCAACGAGAACTGTGAGGAGGAGCCGTACAAGAAGCTCGTGGAGGCCTTGTGCTCCGAACACAAGATTCCCTTGATCAAAGTTGCCGACGGGAAGAAGTTGGGGGAGTGGGCTGGGCTTTGTAAGCTTCTTAACTTTTCTTTTTTCAACGAATTGGAAGTGGGCTAATATCGTTCGTTCGTAGGCGTCTTGGATCGCGAAGGAAATGCTAGAAAGGTCGTCAATTGCTCTTGCGTTGTCGTCAGGGATTGGGGTGAGGAGAGCCAGGAGAGGAACGTTCTCCTACAATACTTCCAAACCCGTTAATTTTACCTTCTTTTTTCTCTTGTTTTCCTTTTCAAGTTTTTTTTCCTTCTTTTCCCCTTACCTCGAAAGAGATATCGGGATATAAACTTGTATGGGGCAGAGAAAGCGAGCGAGCATGGAACACAAGTAAAAAAAAGTCACCTTTGCAAACTATCAAATCATCAATCGATTAAGCAGGCCAATCACTTTTTGATAGACCACCTATCTTCGGAACCGTCCATTCGTGACATCGCAAAGGAAAAAACATGAGTTTGGGGGATTAAACATGAAGGTGAAGCTAAATAATAGTACACCTGTGTAAAGCAAAGTATCCATGATCCATGATTTAAGCTACATAGTATACCGTATGCCTTCCCCACCACCACTTTCACAAAAATCAGGCGCCGACACCAGCAAGCAAGCAAACAAGCAAGGAAGAGAAGAAGCCAAGTTATTTCAAACTCGGCGAAACCAGATGGCATCAAAAATAAAAAAATAAAAATAAAAACTCATGCGGTATCATCTCGCGAACATACGCTACGCTAAGCCTAGGCACCTAAAATAAACAACAAAAGAAATGGCAACAAGACATCACAGGATCTCGTACGATAATTTCTGTCTTCACTTTCAACGAAGTAACCCCCCCAAATAAACGCACGCAAAGCAAAGCATACCCATTGCTAAAAAAAGATTCAAAAAAAGTATCTTTACCCTGAAAAACGAAAACCCCCATAACACGGTGAACATGGCTCGAGATGAAATAAAAAAATAAATGAAAAAAACACAACCCGGTACAAATCCCCCGCCTCGCCAACAGTTCCGGAGGGTTCCCCCCCAACCGCCCGAGGCCGATAGTCCCTCCCCCCCTCAACGCGTGAATGATGGAGGGTTGGAAGTAACGTGCATGTTGTAAGACCGGCGGTCCGAAGGAAAAAAATGAAAATGAAAACGGACCCAGGAAAGAACACCCCCATAAGCAAAAGGTTAAGAAAGGTAAGAAAAAACTAAGGAGGAAAAATTACGATGGGGCGCTAGTAGTGGCAGTAATAGTAGTAGGTCCAGGGGGCGGCATTGGGTTTGTTGAACCACCTCCCTTGGAAGCAGCACTAATCGGTAGGAAGGAGTTTGAGGTTGGGGATACGGTAGGAGTGGAGGTGGAGGGAAGTGGTGCGCCAAACAGCTTTGAGAGTCTTAATGCCATTTCCTCCTTGCTTGTAGAAGCGGGCGTCACGGGGGCTGTGGTTCCGTTCGGGTATAGTTTGACGGGAGTGACGCAGTTGGAGCTTGCAAAAGTCATGTCCACATCTATGGTTTTGGGATTCGAAGCTGCGAGGGGGGCATATTTCAGGTCTGTATTGATGAGAGCGATAAAGTCGTCGAACTAGATCATACCCGGTCAGATACAGGAAGGATTGGCATGGGGTGGGTGAATAATACCTTTATCCAGAACACTTGCTCCATCGAGAGGAACTTAGATCTCTCTTCCCTGCGTGCATTCTCGAGCTCGTTGATGGGTTTGTGGCTGTCATACGAGCTCTCGCAGAGCATCACAGAAAGGACCGACCACATTCGGAATCTTTCCTCGCGGGTTATCGGACGACGCTTTAGTTCGGTATCTATATTCGATCAGTTTAATCGTGCCCAAGTGGATAAGAGTTCTTGGACTCGAGCTCACATCCAGCCAAAGAAAGGTCCGTAACCCCCAGAACCAACGCTGCCTGAACATTGAGAATCCACTTGAAGGACCCCACACTCCCAACACCATTGACTTGCGCGACGCCATTACCAGTCGGTTTGACTGGTGTTGATGCAGTTGGCGAGGGACAGGCAGAGTCCGCGGAGAACGTGGCGCAATACAATGGCAGGAACTTCGACTTTTCCAATATGGCGGGAGATTCGTCTGCATATCTGAGGGCGTAAGGGAGTGCTTCGCGGCGAGCAATCTCGCGTTGTCGAGCTTCTTCCTCGAGCCGCCTCTCTGCAGCTTCCTCATTGCGCTTTTTCTCTTCGGCGAGCCGACGTTGGAGCTCCTCTGCGATTTTGCGAGCTTCTTGTCGCTTGTGCTCCTCTTCACGTCTTCGCTCTTCTTCAAGGCGTCGCTCTAGCTCAAGACGAAGCTTCTCGGCTTTCTCAGCTTCTTCTTTGAGACGTTGCTCTTCGGCGAGCTTCCTCTGGCGCTCTTCTTCGAGTCGCCGCCTTTCCTCCTGGATTCTAGCTTCCTCGAGTTTGCGCGCCTCCTCTTCCTCCTGGCGTTTCCTCTCTTCCTCGCGCTTCCTTTCCTCCTCAAGGCGTTTCTCCTCCTCTTTTCTCTTGATCTCAGCTTGACGCCTTTCCTCTGCCTCCCGCTCTGCACGTTCCCGCGCTTCGCGAGCTTCCCTCTCTTTCTTCTCCTTAGCTTCACGTATCTCCCGTTCACGGGCCTCACGTGCAATTCTCTCCTCTCTTTCCTTGGCCTCCTTCTCTCTTGCCAAACGCTCTTCCTCTTCCCTCTCCTCCTTCTCCCTTTTCTCCCGTTCGATTCGCTCGGCCTCTGTACGCCGCTTTCGGAGCTCCAGTTCGTGATTAACAACTTCCTCTTCCCTGGCCTTTTTGGATTCCTCCCTGGCTTTGTTCTGGATGGCTTGCTGTTCCTTTGCGAGGAAAATCTGCCGCTTGCGCTCCCTTGCTTCTACCAGAAGCTCAGCTTGAGCCCTCCGCTTCTCATCCTCTTCCCTCGCTTTGCATTTCTCTTCCTCCTCCTTTGCTTTGATCCTCTCTTTCTTGTCAGATTCCCTCTTATCACGGTCAGACCTCTCCGTCTCTCTATGCTTTTCGGGAACATCCTTAGACTTATCCCGGCGAAGCTTTTCCTCATCCCTTCTATCGTGATGTAGCCTTTCCGAAACCCCCTCGTCTCGGGAAAGTCGTCGAGATCTGCTGGTAGTGTCTTTTCTTCCGACCGCATCATCAGGATGGAGTTTTCGCCTATTGCTTCCGGCTGGCTCCTCCTTTAGCCTCTTGGCAGAGCTATCATCACTATCATATTTCTTCTTCAACAATATATGGTCTTCTATACGATCTTTCACCCTTTTGTGCTTCCGAGTTCCTTCGTGGTCGGACCTACGCCCGGACTCTGAGCGGGATGCGGGGGAACGTGTCCTCTCACGTTTAACGGAGGATTTTTTGTCCTTGATGCTGCTATCCGGCTTGTGCTGACCTGTGTCGTTGCGATCAGATCTTGGTTTATGAGTTACCCGCTCTAACGACACATTGATGACAGGCCTTTCCTGTCCAAAACTGTCGTTATTGGGCCGGTGTTTCCTCAAGGGCCTATCGGTGGATCTCAGACTCGATGACTTAGAATCCTTAGCTTCAGCACCCCCCCCAGTAGGCATAGATTTTGGTATATCCTGTGACCTTTCCTCCTCCAAATCCTTGCCAGAAACTAATCGTCGCTTTCTTTTTGCGGTAGTCGGGGGTATCGAATCGGACTCGCTTCGCTTAGACTTCCTTCGAAGTCGAGGCGGGCCGAGGGGCTCCGCAGCGGATTCGTGATCAGACACAGCGGTAGTGTTGTCGTATTTAGAAAGGTTAACCGACGAGGAGCGACGAGGCGGCATGTTTGGGTTTAATGAGGAAGCAGAAGTATTGTTGGGGCGACGTGAGGAGGAAGGTGCTGTTTTTCCGTCCGTTGTCTTTTTAGGTTTGGGAGAGAAGCCTTTATGGGTCGATGAAGGGTTCCTCGCTTTGTCAGCCCTGCTCTCCCTTCCGCCACCAGCCTTGTCCCAAGCTTTCTTTAGCATGTCTACCTCCTCCTCCCAGAATTCCCCCTCCCTTTCTCGTGCAATGTCCACATATGATTTCCCCTTGCTATCCCGTCGCCTAGGGTCAACACCGTTCTCCAATAAATACCGTAGCACTTCGAGGTTCCCCCGGCCGATAGCAGCAAGCATAGGCGTTTCCTCCCCAGCCGGAATCGAGGTATCCCGGCTCTTTCGACTACCGTCTCGCCCAGGATTCCCGGGCTCAGGGTCCACAATGGCGTCGTAAGCCAAGAGCAAACTAACAGTATCAGTATGGCCACCCTTAATGGCGCCGATTAACGACTCAGTATCGGGCTTAGTCCCCCTCTCTAATAACGCATGAACCATCTGTTGGTCCCCTTCCCGAGCTGTCTCCCTGAGCCTCTGACCATTCTTCCCGGCGTCCAGCCATAACAGATCCTTTCGGCTTTGTTCTGTCCGAGCGTTCCGGCGACGGGTCGCAGTTGGAGCTGAGGGAGCTTGTGGGGATTGATGAACCGGACTTGCTACCGACGGATCACGAGATGAATGACTGTCAGCAGCGGCGCTAGCTCTTGGGTTCTCATCATCAGAAGAGCGTTTCGTGCGAAGTTTGTTGATAGCGACTTTTAGAAGGTCTTCAATATCCTGGAACACTTCTGGAGTTTCACGATTGGCATCATTCGCATCGAGAGCTGTTTGTCCCTGTTTATTCCGTTTCCGTGGGTCAGCGCCGAGTTCCAGAAGGTATTTGACAACATCTGTATGCCCATTTTCGACGGCATCCAGCAGCGGCGTATCCAATTCCAGCCGGGAGTGAACATCAACCCACGCCCCACTATCTATTAAAACCTTGACAACGTCCAGATGCCCATGAAGACAAGCCTCATGTAAAGGCAGATAACCCGCGTTATCCTCTTCGTTTAAAAACTCTTTTCCTTGGCTAAGAATGGTTTCGACTTCGGCAACAGCCCCCCTCTGGCATGCCCGATGAAGGTGTGTCCGACCGGCAGTGTCCCTCTTTGGTTTATGAGACATACTTACCGGAGAACCAGGTGTTCGAACAGAAGATTGAGGACGGCGTTGGTGACGAGAAGTGTGTGCAGGGGAACCGTCTCGAGATGAAGATGACGAAGAAGAGGCCTCATCACCAGAGCGTTTTTCCCGCGACAGCGAATTTAAGGGGGCAGGTATTCTCCGATGTTTTAATGCCCGTTGTCCAGCGTGCGTTTTCTCCTTTATTCGTGCGCTAGATTTGAATGGACTCAATGAATGTTGAGAGGGTGGTGGTGAGGATTTTATTGGAAGACGTGATTGGGGTGGTGGGGAATCGTGTGGTAAGCTCCTCCTTCGCTTTCTACGTCGTGACCGATTATACCGCAAGTCATCCGAATTTTCGGCTTCAGATCCAGACGAGTCCGTTCTAGCACCGCTCACGAAACCGGGCGCCTTGCGTTTACGCAGTCCACTGCTGTGCTGTGTCTGCTTCTCTCGCTGCTCTCGCTGCTCCCGTTGCTTCTCCTGATGCTGCGGTTGAGAGCGTTGCTGCTTTACTTTACGGCGACGGATGGGATAAGATGGTGAACCGGTCCGTGAAGAACGCGACGGCGCGGTGCTCAAGTCGGAAGAATCATGTTCATCCTCGTCTTCATATTCGATCTTTGCTCTTGGTTTCGGTGGCCTGCCACGAGGTTTGCGTTCGTTCGCCATTTGAGCAACGCCTCTAGCACGACTTCCATTCCCCCCGTCCCTTCCACTCCTTTCTCTTCCCCCTTCGGCTGCACCACCGGTACCCTCTCTTCTAATTCCAGCAGCCCTCTCTCCTCCTCCCCCTCTTCCTCCTCCAACTCCTCCTGCTTCAGAAGCCCTTCTCCTCCTCCCCTTCTCGTGCTCGTTAGTCTCAGCATTCTCTGCAGTAGGTCTCCTGCGCGTGTCTAATGTTATTACGGCGGCCAACGTCGGCTCGGGTAAAACGACCGTCTCAGCCTCTGAATCGCCCTCAATCGTGTTACGCGGCGAACGGTTTGGCGAGGCAGTCTTCGTCGAGTCCCTCTTTTCCGATCGCGGAATCTGTTGTTGTTGATGCGAAGGAGGAGGGGCCCTGGAGGGAAAAGTGTTGGATGCGGTCGCGGCTAACTGATGTTGTAGTGGAAGGCCAGGGGAAGATGACATTATGATCGCAGTCGTCGGTGATGGGAGACCTTCATCGCTATAAAGCGCAGGGCTTATTCTTTAGGGTAAAATAATAATAATGATAAAAAGTTGGTTGTTTCCTTTTCGTAGTTTCTCGTCTCGGATGGGATGGGTATCGAATTTAAAGGAACGAAAGATTCGAAACAAAACAAAAATAAAAAGGATTTCCCCCGGATTATCGGGATAAATGGGTTGGATCTGGAGATTTATTTATGGGTCGGTAGCTTTTTTTTATTTCCTTTGAAATAATTCGTCTCCCCGTTCTGGCGTTTTAATTGTCTTCTTTCCTTCTCGGTCTCCGCCAACCGACCGGAGGAGAGTCGAGGGGAAGAAAATCAGATTCGATGGAAGAGGGAAGAGCGAGGGTGAAGGTACTCGGAAATGGTGAGGGAATGGGAGAAGAGTTAGGTTGGAGGTATACGGTAACCAGTAATCCAGTCAATCTACCGTTCAGTGCAGCAACGGTAGGCAGGCGGAGGACCTCGATTACGGGCTGGCTGGGTTGGGTTTGGGTTTGGTTCTTCGAGGGGGCCAGGCGACAAGATTGTTGATTTGCGGAG
>QLOI01002319.1:0-30835 GCA_003313605.1 Tuber umbilicatum | reverse complement strand
CTGTGTCACATGACCAACATAGCCACATCACCGGATAGGAAAGGAATAACGTAATTTCCAACAAGATGGCTTTCTCTTCCTCCCCCCACGTCACCACCAAGGTTACACCACGCTCCGTTCGCCGCCATTCGAGTAGAGTATGTCAGGCGGTAACTTCAAGTGTTACGAACTGAATCACGCAAGCCATTTTCTAATCCAAATTTTACCCTCCAAGCAGTAGTGTATTATTTAAAAAAACTAGCTGGATGCAAAGAATAGAAAAACTTGATAATTTGAAGAGTGGAGGTTGAAAAAAAGAAAAAGGAGAGGAGGAGGGGTCCCGGGAACCGGAAAAACCCAACTGCTGAAGATTTGGCACCCAAAGAGAAGAGAAGTACGAAAACAGGATTGCAAGTCAGAGAGGGAGAATGAAGGTGATTAGCCCACAAGCTCCACCCGTCCACCCATTCCATCTATCTTCCGCCTCAGTCCACCATCGCCCTTTCGTGCTGTTAGTAGTGCAACCTATTTGCTTCTTGGCGGATATTTCTTGAAGAGATAACTACCCCTACCATCAGCTTTTGCTCCACATTATCCCCTTAATCACAAGTCAGATGTTCCATACCTAGAAAGAAAATAATCCGCCGTCCCGAATGCCGCCAAACCTGCAGCCCAAAATCCCACAAGCTTCCACGTGAGCGCTCCCGCCTGACGCTTCTTGTACGCTCCAATCATCAACAGCACTGACACACCCGCAACACTAATAGCGTTGATAGCGACGACGGGGTTCTCGCAATAAGGCTTTGCCCCCTGCTTCTTCTCCTTCTTTGCTTTTTCTTCTTGCTCGTGGGCTATCGCTTCCTCTTCTATAGTTGTGTCTTTGGCGTCGTGGGTTTCTGTCTTGACCTATGAGACTTCGTTTAGTATAGGGAACTACGGGAAAGAGAATGAGGTGTGAGGTGTACTTCTTGATCCAAGAATTCGGAAGGAACGACAGAGACGCTAGAGTCAACGTCTGCGAGGGATCCGACGGAGGATTCGGTAGGAATAACTTCGTCAACGGGGTTGGCACGACTATTACTGGTTAGCACCTTATATCTGCCATCTACATCCCACTCGGATTCTATAGAAATTCGGGAGACAACGTACGCCTATGCGGAGTAAAATTTGTTTATTAGTTCATCAAAACGTTCAACATTTGGAAAAAAACAGTTTGATAGATAACGAAAAAAATTGGATCACATACCTCTTCCTCGGACTGCGGAGGCCCACCGGCGGCAACTTCCGCCCAAGAGCTAGAGCCATCAAAACTAGACATGGTGATGATAGTGACAAGCGGTAGATGATGGTGTGTATTCTACTATGGAGTTGTGGAGAGAAAAAGGATTGATGAGTTGATGAAAGGAGGAAGAGTGAGAGAGAGAGAAAGGATGACGGGAAAGAAATAGATAAAGTGTTTACCCTACGGAGGGGTGATTGTGGTGGAAGGGAATCGCAACAAGGGAATTTGAATTTGGTATGATAGGCGAGAAATAGTATTGAGCTAAGGGCAGTTTGTCGTTAACTGGTTGAGAGGTTGACTGGTTGCGTGCATGGACTTCCCAGCTTGTGACGCTTGGCTGTGTTGACGTCACGCTACCCGGTTTGGGATAGGTTAACAGTCGACTGATTGAACTCCAATTAAGTGATATGACTGGATCACACTGGTGCCCCATCAGAAGGTACCAGTAAGACACATCCTGAAAGGTGATTCTTGGACAATATATGTACTTCTGACCTGCCGTATCATGTATTATTATCACCTTATTTACCCGAACAATGTTCCAAGGAGGCAAGGGTTCACCAAGAGATATCCGCGAATACACTCCCCAAGCACTACCGGATCGTTCATGCGTCTCCAAGCTTTGCCTTCCCGTTACAGAATACAAATGTCCACCCCCCTCTCCGTCAACGCCCTGCATACATGCTATACAAAGCAGAAAATCTAATTACTTTTGTTTTCCATCTACCATTCCAACCCAGATACCCTTCCCCCTTGAGTAAAGATTGCACAAGTGACAGTAAGAAAACCGGTAAATGCCTTGGGAAAAGAAAAGAAGGATGAGTGGAGAACGTGGGCTATAGCAGGATTTCCCTATACATATCCAGCCAGCTATTGCCCGAGAAGGAAAATGAATCTAGTCCTTACCGTATTTGGACGGTATTATTTCTCGCTATCGACTCCCTCCTTTGTACCAGCTACCGCATCTTCCTCTGACTTCACTCCAACAAGTTCGGTATCCGGTTTGGCTATCTCGGGATCCACATGAGTGCTAGAGGCGGCTTTTGGAGATGTGGCTGAAGAGGGAGTTTCTTCCTGGTTTTTGGGGTCGGGAACTTCTGATGGTTCATTTCCGCCCCCACCTTCAGCAAGTTCCTCCTCCTCATCATCATCCTCAGTACTGTAGAGCTCAGGATACTAAAAAAACGAGTCAGATCAAAGATCTCAAGTTAACCCACGAATAGACTGTTCACCTGTTGGAAACAAGTTTGCATATCCCTAACAACCAGATTAGATAGATGTTTGGCGCTTACAGACGAGTGCCAACTCACCTAAACTTTTCAATACAATCCACACCTTTAGGATCTTCCTTCGAGAAAATGAAGCAACTAAAAGCAGTTCTGAACTCTTCCCCACTAAACCCTAATGATCAGCACCTCACCCAACCCCTACTCATTGCAACCAAAACCGCCCGGACTCACCAAGGGCCATGAGCCATTCCACCAAGACAGGGACAATCCCAATTAATCTCTCCGGTCTCCGGATTAAAAGCCCCCTCCTGGCCCGCCTCAGCCTCCAAATCCTCCGGGCTCCCAGACCCAGGTGTTGACCCGGCACTCTCAATAGCCCTCCTTTCCGGGCCTCCTCGAGCCTCATCCGCTGCCAGGAGCCTATCATCCTCAGCGTCCGACTTCTGCAGCTCTCCCAACTTCCCCCCCTTCTCGGGTAACAACGACTTTGGGCGTTCCTGGTCTTCGGGGGATATAGTCCTCAGCTCATCCTGGACGACTAACGCCCAGTCAGTATCAATCTAATTTAAGTGAGAAAGAACGAATTGGGGAAACAGACATTTAGGCTCATCAGCAAAAACATTAGAAGTAGTATACGCGTAAACCAAACCACCCGCCACAGCCCACCTCACAACAAACGACTTGAAGCTCGACCGCTTCTGGGTCGGAGCGGCGGTAGAGAGTGACCTATTATTTCGCAGTAATGCTGGAACTGCAGGGCGCACAGGGGTCGAGAGGATCCGACGGCCCAAAAGCGACCGACTGGCGGATCTGAGTACCAACATTTTCCTAGCCACAACCATAGGGGAAAATTATGGAGCCTGGGTTAATTGGGAGAAAGAAAGGAAATACCGTAAGAAAGTTCAGGAACCGACGACACAATTTGTGTCCGGCTGATTTCTAAGCAGTGGGGCGATAAGATGTTGAAAGATAATCAGATGTTTTGAAAGATAAGCTAAAGATAAGATAAGATTGATCGCCCGGGTCCCAGCGATCTATGAGATCATTCCCATTCCGCACCCTGCCCGGGCGCAATTGTTGGCCTCCTGTCCTATCTCAGAGTTTAATCAAATTTTGAAGCCGAGGTTTATTCCTTATATAATTGCACAAGTCTGGCATATTGATCCCCCGGCCGACCGATCACCCAGATAACGGATTGTTCCCATTATTTCAATAAACGAAGCAAGCGATGGGCGCCGAGCAATCCACAGAAACGATCTGGGCACCAGGAGAGTTTTTCCACTCATCTGGCGATGAGGATAATCAACCTTTCGCACTAGTAATCCTAAACCAGGAAATCACGAACCTGAAGCTCTTCGAGACACTCTACAAAAGCAGTAACACTCCCCTCCGCAATAAACAAACTCCCCTCAATCAATTAGTCACTAAACCAATAGGATAACTCTGACCTGCTAAATCTTTTCTCTAGGTAAATTAGTAATCTGTGCCGACGGCGGTGCAAACCGTCTCTACGACGCCTACACCACTGAAGAAGACCGCTACTCCTATGTTTGTCCTCCCCTCCTCCCTCCCTCCCTTTCCCTCCGATTGACACAACCCTAGGCCCCAACCTGCATAACCGGCGACCTCGACTCACTAAGGCCCGACGTGCGGTCATACTACTCCGCCCTCGGCGTCGAAATCCTCAGAGTGGTCGACCAGGACTCGACAGACTTTGAAAAATGCCTCTCCTGGATCTCCGAACAGGCGAAGGACTTCCCGCCAATCCTGAGCCCACCCGAAGACAATGAGACTGTAGAAGAGGAGATGGGAAGTGGCAGCGAGGTTAAGATCTCCGGGATGCAGCCCGAAATCACGGTGCTCGCCTTGGGAGGATTTGGTGGGAGGGTTGATCATTCTTTCAATTCTGTATTACATATTCCCCCCTTTCGCTGACTCTTGTCAGTAGGCGAATGACACTGATGCTGGGGGTGGGGGGTGTAGATTAACATGCTCTACAGAACTGCGCTTACACATACAATATACCTGATCTCCTCAGAGAACATCACGTTTCTACTATCTGTGGGGGACAACACTATATTAGCCCCACATAACGCCTTCGGGCCCACTTGTGGGATTCTTCCCGTCGGGTATGGGTCCGTCATAACCACCTCGGGATTGGTATGGAACCTGCACAGGCAAGAGAGTAAGTTCGGCGGACTAGTTAGCACGAGCAACCGTTTGAAAAGTGAGGTGATTCGCTTGCGCCTTGAGGGCGCGCCGGCGGTATTTACTTTGGAGCTTAGGCAGCAGGCGACTGGAGCTGTTTAGCATTTGGTCTTCTTCTTCCTCTTTCGTACGATCCGGCCTGGCTCGGCTGCGGGGTTGATAAGGCGAATGGCAAAATGGATGGGACTTGTATGAGTAGAATCTTTTGATCACGAGAACGACCAATTGACTCCTTTCGGTCGCCAAAATGGAGTCATGGCAGATCACTCGGTGAGGATTCTGAGGAATCTCCAGGTATCATACTCGTGACGCCCAACTCGAAATTCGCATACACCGGAATCCCCTCAACGGGGTCTATAAGTCATATATTACTGGCATTTCTCATCAATGATGAAACCCCTCCCTACTCCTCTCCAGGCTGTAGGCCAAATAAACCCCCGGACCGTGGTTTTCATAATCCATTCCCCGTTTGGCGCGCAACTTTTTTGGCATAAAAGCGACTTTTCTGGCATAAATTGTGGCAATAAATCCTTTGATTTAGGGCAGCGTTCGGCGCGCTCACAGCTATGGCCAAATATTTATATTTTCCTAATAATACTTGTATAGGGGGGCGGTTTCCAGCACTAGAATGTATCTGAGGACAGAAGGTGTACATGAGGTCTCGTGCCATTCGGGAAGGCGTTGCGTGAGCACGGACGAAAGAGCCTCAGTGAGACGCATGGATGCTCTCAGATAACATATGCACAGTACATGATATCCTACCGCTCCCACGCTGTATTATGCAGGTGTAGAAGTCGCAAGTGCGAAGGGGCAACAGAAGACTGAAAGCACAGCCCTCCCTCCGCCAGAAACAGTTTAATGGCAGGATACGAATTCTAAGGCCCTCTGCGGTACCGAAATAGGTGTAGATGTATCCAAGCCACATTGGCCATGCTGGATGCTTACTACTTAGTATACGGTAGTGGGTTGAACTCAGGAAGAGGGGGTTTGTGCTTAGTCATCCAACAGTACTTGTGGATGGTCTTATGTTTCACTCTTGAAGTCTCCTCTCTCGATCACCCAAGCGGAAATGATCATCTTTTTCACCTTCTGATAAAACAATCAATCTACTTCGCCCAATAGTGACTCTTATCTTTCCTCTCTTTCTCTCCTGTCCTCATCGAGGCCACTTCTCGCACCTTTTCTTCCTCATCTCCCTAACCCACCGTCGTCGCTGCACCTCCTGGGAGAAAGCTGCCGCAGGCTACAATCCATGATGCGTCTCTCGGAATCCAAGTATCAGCAAGTAATCCGCAATACCGTCTGCCTGGTTTGCCTACACCCGTTCATTATCACTCGATAGTAAAGACTTTACCCCACTGAAAGTAAAGTCTAAAAGCAAAGATACCCCCAACTCAAGCCTCAGAACAAGACATCGCTCTATAAATTTGGTATACGCCACTACTTGCCAATACCAGTATTCACTTCTAGGAAGATGTGGTAACCTCTACTGACATCTCTCGAGGAAATAAACCCCAAGGCGAACCCCTCAGAATGCGGAAACCGCATAAATCCGCACACCGATAAAAGAATTCAGATAACGGTAGGTTCAGGTTGTGTAAAAAATGACACGGTGGATAATTAGAAGTAACCAGAGCGGAACATTGTGCATGGTAATTGATATCGAATGCGTGCGGGATTTGATGCCAATGTAGAATCCGGAATTTGCCGAGAATCCAGACAGCAAATCCTACTGATCCCGCGTGCCAAGAAGGGCAATTGGCTGGCTTGAGCCAATCAATATCCTACCCCAGCCAATCATCAGAGGACTGAGAAATGTCAGTTGTTTCGGCTTGGCGGGTGTTCCGTAGAACTGACAGGCCAATGGGGTTGATCCCACCCTGTGCTCCACCATCCTAATTCTGCATCTTCATTTTAACCTTTTGAATTCTCTTTCATCACCATCTTCCCCTCACATTTCTCCTTCTTCTGTCCATAGTAGACATTACCCTTTCTTTCCCAACCCTCATCCAAACATCTCGGTCATATCTATTGTCATCATGTTTGCCGCTAAATCAGCTTTCTCAACAATTGGAAGACGTGCCTTCTCAGTTTCTGCGCAGCAGGTATTGTGCCCAAGGCCGCCAATCATCCCAGTTGGATGAAGAAAATTTTCCACCCATGGCTTCTTCCGAAATTGATTACTACAAGAGCTTCCGCTAACCCTATTCCATTCTCGGTGATTTAGAACTCCAAAGTTACTGTTCTGGGAGCCGCTGGTGGCATTGGCCAGCCTCTGTCCCTGCTTCTCAAGCTCAATCCTAGAGTTTCCGACTTGGCCTTGTACGATATCCGGGGCGGGCCAGGTAGCTAACATCTCCACCCTCCAGAGTAGCTGGGTTTGCATTATGGATGCTAATTGCGCTATTCAGGTGTTGCCGCCGATATTTCTCACGTTAACACGAAGAGCAAAGTTACTGGCTATGACCCGGCCCCCGAAAAATTAAAGGCTGCACTTGAGGGTGCCGAAATTGTCCTTATCCCTGCTGGTGTTCCCCGCAAGCCCGGAATGTCCCGTGACGGTGAATATTTTGAGTAAACTTTGATCCCATGCCAGACTGATTCTCTTAGACCTTTTCAAAACCAATGCCTCCATCGTTCGTGACCTGGCCAAGGCCGCTGCCGAATATGCGCCTAACGCCAAACTCCTTATCATCTCTAACCCCGTCAACTCTACCGTCCCTATCACTGCAGAAGTATGTTGTTATGCTGTATTCCTATCTCAGCCCTGAAAATGCTGACAAAAAATAGGTCTTTAAGTCTAAGGGCGTCTACAACCCCAAGCGCCTCTTTGGTGTTACCACCTTGGATGTTGTCCGCGCTTCGAAATTCATCTCAGAGATCAAGGGAACCGATCCTGCCAATGAAGAGGTCACCGTTGTCGGTGGCCACTCTGGCGTCACCATCGTTCCCCTCCTATCACAGTCCAACCACCCCTCTATCGAAGGCGAGACCAGAGATGCCCTTGTGAAGCGTATTCAGTTTGGCGGTGACGAAGTTGTCGAGGCTAAGAGTGGTGCTGGTTCTGCTACCCTCTCCATGGCTTTCGCCGGGAGCCGGATGGCAGATTCCCTTCTACGTGCTTCACAGGGTGAAATCGGTATCTCTGAGCCCGCCTTTGTTCAGAGCCCACTCTACGAGAAAGATGGCTGTGAATTTTTCTCCTCCAAGATCGAATTGGGTCCGGAGGGTGTTAAGGATATTCAACCTCTCGGAAAGGTCAGCAAGTATGAGGAGGGGCTGATCGCAATTGCCCTCAAGGACCTTGCGACCAATATCAAGAAGGCAGGACACTCTAATACCCCATTCATTCATGCCATTACTAACCCCCATCCAGGGTCAGGAATTTGTCAAGACAAACCCATAAGCAGGCAGCAGCCGGATTCCTTGGAGGTAGTCACACGGTTTGTTTCATGCGCCGTGACTCACTTTTCCCCATGTTTTCTTTAGTGTCTGTAGACCGCGGGGGTGTGTGTCCAACGTCTCATACCCTTGAACCAAAATAAAAAAATTAAAAAAATACCTAAATTCCACTTTCATCCCATCAAAGGTTCCTATGTGATACCCTAGCAAAATCGCACAACTCAACGAAACCTCTGCAGCACAGTATCACGTGACATGAACATTCAGTCAAAGAAACATTAGCTAAACCTTGGCACAAGCCTCAAAACAACCACAGAGCAAACCCAAGGCTTCCCCACCACCGCCCGCCACCTGCACGGCGACCGCGCACGACTCAACTCACCCACCCCTCCCAACAGCCAATGGATATAGGACAATGGAAGAAAACTTCTTCTCCGACGACGAAACGCTAGACGCCCTTCCAGAAGACGAGCTACAAGCGCTCGAGGACGCCGCAATCCTAAGCACCCAGACGCGAGCAGCAGCCCAGCAATCAAACCACCAATACCAACAACAACTCCCACCCCCACAACGGCAGCAATGGCCAAAACAACAACATTACCTCTCACCCGCACCCTCACAACTAGCCGCGGCTCCGCCCATCCAACGAAGACCTTACCAGCGACCTTTCAAGCCTCCGTTGCAACTGCGGCAGCAAAGACCAGCCGTCGTCGAGTATGAGACGCTTCCGACCTTACCGTACGTATCCGGGCTTCCGGCGCCGCAGCAGGTTCAGCCTCCGCCGGTAGAGGTGGAGGTTGAGGTTGAAGCGGCATCCTCGGATTATGGACCTATTGACTTTGACCTCGAGATTGCGGAGGAGTTGTTTGAGGATGTTGCGCCGAGGGTGGAGGGTGAAGAGAATGGTGCTGGTATTGGCGGCGGCGGTGGTAGCGATGGTGGTGATAGGGAGCAGTATATGTATGACGGGAATTACATCGGCGAAGGGTACGCTAATGGATATGGGGAGCATGTTCAAGTGGATAGAGATCACAGCATGACGGATGAGGAGGAGGGTATCCTGAGGCGTCTGGAGGAGGTAAATTTTCACTGCTTTTTCCTCCCTCCCAACTTTTGCCCTTGTGTATTATAATGGAACTAATTAATGATTACAGCTGCGAGTCGAAAATACCCGTCTAGAATCAGATCTAGCGAATCTGAAAGCCCAACAAGAAGCCGAGCTCGTATCGCTCCGGCAAGTCAAGGACGGCGAAACAAGCATCATCCGCAGCAACCTGGCAAAGGAGAAAAAGGAACACGCCCGAATAATTGCGTCCCTGACGAACCAGCACCAGGCAAACACAGACAAACTTAATGCCCAGATCGCGGAGAAGGAGAACGAGATCAGTCGGTTGAAAACTACGCATGCATTCCTAGAGAAGGAGAACGCGGACTATGAGAAGCAGATACGGAGTTCTAAGAAGGTTGTCATTAGTAGCGGGAGGGTTGGCAGGAGTCCTATAACTACCCCACGGAAGGGCAAGGGGATGCAGCACAGGGATGGATTTGACGACGATGAGATCATGATGGGCGGGAGCCCCTCTACGGTGGCTGGGAGGAGGACGCCGACAAAAGGGGTCAAGAGGAAGAGGACTATTCAGGATAGCCCCATCATCCCGTTGCCGTTGAGTCAGCCTAGGAGGACATCTACGTCTTCCACGGAGGTTCAGGGGCAGGTTGTTGATGAGGCGTTATTAGAACGGATGTTCCTAGAGGATGATCGGTTTGATGTTTGTCCCATTGAAATATCCGCGGATTCTTCGAACGTTGAATTGCTGATTGTAGAAGTAGTTCTTAAAAGCACTTGTGGCGCATAGGGTCAATCAATCTGGAGAACGGGCGTTAGAGGCTTTGGCGGGATTCTCTTTTCCTTCCTATTCTGGTGCCACAATCTCATCTTTGTTTCTGGATAGAGTCACGCTGTTGGAGGCCGCGGCGGCGAGATCGGAGTTTTCGGTTGGAGTTTGTAAGGTTCTGCTTAGTCTCTGGGCCAGGTGTTTGCGGGAGTCATTCGTAAGACTGTTCTTAATCCATTATTGCTCCTAGATATCAGTGCTGACAATGATTAGTTTGGGCCTTTGGTGTTTCTTCTAGACCTACTACAGTTTGGCGTTGATTGGGACCAAGGTGGTAAATGCCACTTGTTCTGCGAGGAGGTGGTGGAATTGATTCAGCGGACGGTAGACACCAATGCTATTCCGACGTTCCAGAAGAACTTTTCCAAAATCGAGAAGGATGTGGATGTCACCTCCTGCCTAGAGTTGTTGGAAAGCATAGCTTTGGGAATGGTTGGAAACGAAGCCCATGTGAGAAGGTGTGTGATAGAAGAATTGATACCAAGCCTGATGCAATTCTTTCCTGCTAACCGACGTTAGATTTTGGCATAGTGTGCGCTCAGACTTCCCCCTTATCCTGTTGAACCCCACACAACCAATTGAGCATATACGCCGTATGGCGTCCATCCTTTGTACGAGCGTGACCAGCCAATCTTTCGGACCCCGGGGAAGCAACGAGGCGGCCCAACGCCAGAATGAATCCAACCTGTTGGCTTCCATAACGAGAGTATTATCGGATACTCCTGTATCAGCGACGGGTGAAGCAAAATGGGATAGAGTTGAAGCTGTGGAGTTGAGGAAAGAGATAGTCCAGTTTCTGGGTACAGTTGCGGGGACAAAATTAGGAAATGAGGCTCTTGCCCAACATCAGGTCGCATTGCCAAGGCTATCGAAGAGGATTGCAGATGAGTTGGAGGAAGTGTATGAGTGGAAATATGGAGCCGATAGAAGGTACGTTTTTTTCCCCCCACTTCGCCCCCGTATCCCAGTAGACCCCCTTTTCTTGCTTCTTTCCTTTCCCCTCTCCTGGTTTTCAATGGCCGGTTGGTCAGACGACGGATAGTAGATGTGAAAACCTGAATAGAAGGGGAGGAAATGCGGGAGAAGGAAAGAAGGAAAGAAGGAAATATACGGTAGCCCGTATAGAAAGTGAGGAAAAACAAGTAAAGGACTAAGTAAAAGCTATCGTGCCACAGTTCCCAATTCCTGAATTCGGCCGTGCGCCTCCTCCACGCAATCATCACCACCAACGCCCAAGTAGCAATGGTAAAACTCTCGGGAAGCACAAGCTACAAACACATCGCCTCCATGACGCGTATGGCATTTAGCGAAGGGGTGCTTCAGGAGTCCGGGATAGAGGAGACCGTGATAGACCTCGCCCACGAGGTTTTAGAAGTGATGGTCACGCCGCACGAAGGGGAGAATCTCTGGGGTCTTTTTCATCCGTGATTAAAGGATGATTATCTCCCCCTTCTTCCATCCTCAACTCGCCGGTATTCCTCTACTTCCCTTTCTTTTCCCCCCCCCTTCTTTTTTCTATTTTTTTTCTTCTGTCGGTGGGCCTAATTTGTATTATACCATATCATTTGTGTATATTTTCCTCCTGTCTCCCTTTATCGTAACCCGGTAGTTGGGAAGGGAGGAAAAAGGAAAAGATGGGAGTGGAGGGGCCCATATATGTACTGTATCATAGTTTACAAACATTGATACAACACCAAGTTTGTGATGGCCATCGGTCCGGGTTGGGGCGAGTTATTATGATATAAGGAGGCCCCTTCCACACCGTCGAAGGGGTGTGTGTGTGCGGAGAGGGGGTTGACGAACGGCACCCGGATCATGAAGGATGCGATACCGGTGGTGAGCGCGGCAGGGGCCACCGCGGTCAAGTCTTACAATGCCGTGGGGGCAAACGAACATCGGGGCCTACGATACCGGTATCCGTGGTGGTATCCCACCGTGATGAAGACCGGTGTTTGCAAGGACCGTACCGGTATTGTTCCAGTAAAACACCCCCTTTCCCTCTCCCCCTCTCTACACCACGAGCGAACAGTGAAACCCCCGCACAAAGCAATCAATACCACACGGAAATTGCAACCCCTCACATCCTGATTCGTCGTGCCGTACGGAAGTATCATAGTCAATTACACCTCCAAATCCGTCCTAGCGCAATCACGTGCTCCGTTCTCCCGACGCGTTTTTCCTTTCTTCTTTCTCCGAGGCTCAGCTAATTAGTCCAGTCCACTCTTAGCGTGGACCCAGCGCGCCCCGAATGATAACTTATGTAATAATCTTGAATTGCCTAGATGATGCTTTAAATTTAACAGGAACGGGTATGTACCGTGGACTATAATAATAATAACGTCTCGCCTTGTCCTGGTTTCAGCCCTTTCGATCTTTATACGGTAAGAACTTGCCCGATTCCGCGAACGTACCGTAAGTCCATACTGTACGAGCACACATCCCCATTGGCATTTACCGCAGGCGCTGGAAGTGCCGGTGATAATGGACCGTACGGTCATGTTGGGTTATTCCATGGGACTCCCGGTGGAATTGGATTTACCGTGGTCACGGTATTGTGCGCGCCGAATAGAGGTGAGGCGGATGTGAGACGGTTTCAAGTCGGTGAGGGCTTGGAAGACGTCCTGATCCAAACTGGACTAAATAAATAACCCACCGGTACATTAAAGTGAAGAAGAAGGAAGGGGAAGAAAAAAAGGAAAGGGTCGCTTCCCAAGTGACCGGGTACCCGCAGTTTGCTATACGGTACATGGGATGCACGGCGTGTGCTGTGCTGTAGCTGTACATGATATTTATGCCGGCCTCGCACAGCGCAGTACACGGTATGCGGGTTACGGGTGCGTCGGGATTACCGCGAGTGTGATTCATTCCCGGTCCGTCCGAGAAAAAAGTCCGCTGCGGTGGACCAGATGGGAATTTAAACCATCCGTGGAAAGCACAGTAATCCCTCTCTTCCTCTCCCTCTTTCTCGGGATTCGGTTTGGATTTGGTTGGATCTTATCTTGTTTGCCCGATAGAATGCGAGGTTGGAGGGCTTTTTTTTCTTTTCTTTTCTTTTTTTCTCTTTTTCTCTTTTTCTCCTTCCCGATGTGCGTGGGGTTCACATCACCTTACACATTTGAGTCGGTAGATACCCTTGTGCTGTATGGGATGCTCGGTTGGTTTGTATCTTTTGTTTGCATGGCAGGGGATTTCTGGATGGTGAAGTGGCTATTTGGTCCGGTTGACTGATTGATCGATTGATGGGGGAGTACTGTACTGTGCTAGTACTGCACTCGCAGCGAAAAGGCGTCTGTATGTAGCATGCGTTTCTGCGTTGAGAGCGCGGATAAGGAATCGAGCAGCTTATGGCTCATGACATTAGAACGTGCTTTTGGGCGGGCAGGCTGAGGAACACATCATGAATACATAATACTGGTATGATACCGTACATATCCTCGTGCTCCATCTATAATGGTATTGATAACCCTTGCTCTACCACGCCGCCGCGGGCGCCCCTCGTCCAATTGATTCGCTCCCTTCCTGCTTCCATTCCCCACCGCGATCCCACTCAATGTGACTGTGGTAGTACGGTAGTGTTGCCGCGGTGATGGGTTACGAGTCGTATATAGTATCGTATCGCATCGAGCATGGGTTATTCGGCCCGGGAATGAGAGGGGAAAGGTTGGCTGGGAAACTTGGAAAGGGGAACTAGCCCTAACCGGGCCAAAGCTGGGCGAATGATGACCCCACCCGGTTGGAATGCCAAGAAAAGTCACAGGGTAGCGCAACCAATGAATACAGGGGGCTGCGCGTTGGAAGCCGAGAGACGCGTTACCTCGACGCGCCCTTCGATAAATTGCGTAGCGCGCAGAGAACGGAGCGGGATGGTAATTTTGTCAAAGTGGAATTGAAACCTTCTCACTCACCGTGCGTAAGGTATGGAATGGGGGATAAGGAGTTTTGAAAGGGTACAAGTACCCATTCCTGTAATATGGAGGTAGGGGCTTCTGCTTAGTCGGGATTATGGGCATCTTTTTTCTTCCCTTTTTTTCCCTTGGGTTTTTGATTCCTTGTAACGGGGGCTGGACGCTGCTGCTGCCGCCGCAAAAAAAGGTTTTTCCTCCCTATATTCCCACCTCATTCATGCCTTCAAATTGCTAGTAGAGTGCTGTAACCTATCCCATCCTTCGCCTCCAACCAGCACCGGAGAAAGGTTGAGGTGGAGGAGCGAAAATAGATCCCATTCTCACACGAGAATGTCCAGGTAGAAGGGAGAAAGCCTTTTGCCTCTTACTCACTTTGGTCAAACACCGGACGGCACGAGTTACGCAACTGCGGTCACCACCACCAACCCCTCTCTTTCCGCTGCAAGCTGACTTGAGTATCGTAAGTGACTGAATGTACCGCATTCTCTCCCCTCCCTTCATTTTCTCATCACTCCTCTTTCCTCTCTTCCCCCCTTGTTCTCTCTCCTCTTTCTGTCTGGCAACTGCAAATCCTTGCTTTGCAAAATTATTTCCTTCCCTTTACAACTGAGCCTGAGGCTGTCTCAGCGTCTCCTGTTCGGTCTGTAACTTACCGTTACTCTCTGTAACTTTTTCTCACCTCTTTTTTTTTTTTTTTTTTTTTTCATCCACTGTCACTTCCACTCCTTCACTGCCTACTCACTAACCTACCAGCCCGCCAACTTTGGAGGAATCCGATCAGGCCTGTCCTGACTTCGTCTTTCTTCTTTCCTTTCCATCTTCCCTCCCTGTTTCCGTTCCTTCGTTCTTTGCTTGTACAATCCCATTTCACTCTCTCGCCCTCGGATATCGTGCTGCGTTGACCTCTTTACACGCTCCCGTGTTCTTGTTCACAATTGCGTGTAAAGTGCTTTTCGCTCCTACCGACTGCGGAACCCACCCCCCTTCTCCCACTCCAATTCCACTCACCACGCGACCTTCTATCCAACCAACGGAGGATATATCGTATCGTCCGTTTTATACTATCGATAAAAATATTCATTTATCCCTACTTCACCGTTTCGTGAAAATAGAGGACGACCGAAAATAAAATCCCTCCAACACCAGCCGGCCGAACCTCGATGGATTCCTCGCCTGCAGGAAGGGTCCTCGACGTGAATAATACTGCCGCTGGTGTAAAACGCCCAGCACCTGGTTCTTTATTGCCAGCGTTCGAACCGAGCTCTTCTCCGCCATGTTTTAAACGTCACAAGTCTCGCGTATCTGAGAGCGAGAATAGATATCCGACCCCTGTTCCCTCATCCTCTCTCGGTATCCTCTCGTCTCCTCCCCCTCAACTATCGTGCAAACCTGTGATCGAACACAGTCAACCTGCTCTCTCCGAACGTTCTCCCTTGGGTGGTATCCCATCCATCACCCTGCCGGATAACGGTGAACCCCTCCTCTTGGGGAGGTCCAGCAATTCATCCCACTATCAACTTTCTGCCAATAGATTGATTTCACGCGTCCATGTCAAGGCACTGTATCTGACAACAGCATCAAGACCAAAGGTTGAGATCCAATGTCTGGGTTGGAACGGTGTAAAGGTTCATTGCCAGGGCCATGCTTGGGAGCTGGCAAAGGGAGATGTGTTCACATCTGAAACTGAGCATGCGGAGATTATGCTTGATGTCCAAGATTCACGTGTGCTCCTTGCATGGCCAGGTCACCGGTCCCGTTCTGCAAGTGCCCCGGCCCTGGGTTCGCCCACTGGTAGGATAACCAGGAGTCCATCCATTGGATGGGTAGATGATAACGATGAGAACGTTGATCCCTGTGGTCCCGATGCGAGAACCAGCATCCGTCGTTGTGGTGCTATGCTCGGTGAGAAACGCAACCGCTCACCCGTCTCTCCTCTGCATAAAAGGGGAAGCGGGAACTCGTCCTCCATGCTTTTGGCAGAATCCCAGATGACTGACACCTTTTTGGAAATCTACGAGGATGAGCCTGTGCCTGACTTCAAGGAGGGGACCCAGTCTTCCCTCCTCGAGCCGCCTGAGAAGGAGGAAATCGCCCAGGCAATGAGATCTCTGCTTGGTGATAGTGAGGGTGAAGATGAGGATGACGATCAGGATGGTGATTCTTTTGAGGATAACACCAATGCCATTGCGCAGAGTTTCCGGGAAGAGGAGCCGTCTCTTCCTCCCATGGTCACATTTTCCACTGCTGAACCCCTCGGTGTTCCAGCCACTCCTCCAACCTCGTATGTTGCCCGTGGATCATCCGCCTTCTCCTCACCTATAAAACGTCGAAGTGCATCAGTCTCTCCCACCAAGGCCAACACGCTCCAGAATCACATCACCAACCAACTTGCTTTCTCGCGTCTTTCTTCTACCCCGCTCTCCGCACTCTTGTCAAACCTCCCATCGTCACTTGCACTATTGGTTAATAAGGAGCGTCTTATCGAGGTTTTAGATAATCTTCATTGCATCGGAGAAATCAAACGATCCGGTAAAGACGCGGCTGGAAAGCTACTAGAAAGCGAATATTTCTATATCCCCGATCGTGATACAGATCTGGGCAGACGCGATGCCGTAGTGCAAGGAATGGGGAGGGTTGGGTTGAGGGCGTGCAGAAGAACTCATAAGGTATGATAGTGGTTTCTTTGTTTGCATGGGTATGAGCATAAACTGACCGGGTGCTTAGCAATACTACTGGAAAAAGCCAAAGAAGCCGACTTATTACTAGTCCACCTCCGAACCGTGGTATTATTGTTTGTCAATTTTTTCCATCATTTTTTCTTTCTTCTTCCTTCATAGGTTTGCATATACGCGTTTTGCTACCGGGTTTAGCATTTGCACTTGTTTTTTTTTCTTACCAAAATCCAGGCTTTTCCTTCTTGTCTGGGGTCTCTTTTCTGGCGGACTTTTTATTTCTCCATCTATTCTCATCATGTCTATTGATTACTCATTATACCATTTACCCGGGAATTACTGTTTTTCTCATTTCGTTTCTCGGGATGGCGATTTTTCATTCCCTTTTTTTATATATTGGTGGCATTCTCGTTTTTAACTCACTTTTTTCGTTGAATTTATTTATTTCCCTTATCCTTCCAGAAAGTATAGTTATGATGGGAAGGTATGATAGCAAAACTGTATTTTTTTGATTTGCTACTTTTGATTTCAATGGGGCGTCTGTTGTTTAAGTACGTATGGGTGTGGATAACAGGCGTCTTATGAGGCATGAGTTTGTGTTGGGGGGGGAGGAGAAATGTGTGATGTCTTTGGGGAGGAATCAAAAAGAAAGGAGGAGAAACACAAAAAAATACTACACGCAACGGGCTATGATGATGTCTGTAGGGAAAGTATGCATGTCCTTTCTTTTTCTCGTCTTAATTTGTTTTTTTCTTGAAAAAAAAACCCTTTTCTTCATTCTATGCCTTTCTCCTTTATTAGTCTGCCTGGTGTTTTACTGAACTTTTTTTCCATCACTCGGGGAAACATATTGGACGTGGCGGACGTATCAACAATAAAAAGCCAGCTCTTCTATGCCACGAGATGCGCAAGAAGTAGTGATAATTAGTTCTTTTTTCTCAAAATTTAAATCCGTTTCCACCAAGACTACCCTCCTGATATCCACAATTCCAATCCCACACTACTATGACCCATCTTGCCCACTAGAGAGCCCCTTCCCCGCGGGCTCCGAGGCGGGGTTTGTTTACCCTACGTCAGCGGCTCAAACCCGCACTCCGTTTCCGGAATCGGGAGATCGGCAGTTGACAGGGTTAGGTTTTTCTATTTATACTTTTTTTTTTTTTTTTTTCTTCTTCTTCCCTTTGTCCGTCGCAGGGGCCTCTTGGAGGCTCGGCTGGGACAACCTATTTATGGACGGGGCTGGTGATCTGTGGCGGTACCTACCTACGAGTATGTGGTGGTGGAGGGTGTTTCTTGTATCGGTCGGTGGGTTCCCGTACTGTTTGATATAATACTCGTACAATTCTTAGATGTGATATTACTACGGTACCGGTAGCGCCGCGATAGTGCAGCTGTGAGAACAACGATCAAGCAAACGAACAAACCACTAACGAACGAGCTGGTCGAGGACTCCCCGCGGGTGACGCCTACATTTTTACACCCTGCCCCTCGCAGCGCATCGTGAGGGAAGAGTTGTTCCGTAGTGGGTGTTGTAATCTGCTTGAAGAACGGTTGTGGGGAAATGTTGGAGGCGATTCTATAGAGTTGAATTGGTCGTAGTGATACTTTGTGATCCGCTACTCTCGTCAATCGGTATCCATGATAAGTCACCTTGTATGGTATGATACCAAATGTGGGTATCTTATTAGGCTTTTGAGCTTCGATATCATCTACCCATCAACGCCCAACATATCGTCAAAGGCTTCAATTTACGCAAGATCCTATCGCCATCTTCACCCAGACATCCCAATCACACCATCCTCACAATCGCTCTCCAAAAACCAAAGAGTAATGCCCAAAAATCGGTCAAAGAACGTCATATTACCGAATATCTAATTAAGTCAAGTTTATCCTCTCCCTTCCCCCTCCATCTCTCACTCACTCACCCGTCCATTCACTGCCTTCCTCTGTCGGCCTCGGAAATCTCAATTATACCAAACTTTCGAGGAAGCGGAAACACGGGTAAAAAAAAAAAAACTCCATAGATGCCCCCAACTTAAAAAGCACTTGCTAAAGAAAGGTGCACAAAAAAGGAAGAAATAAAAAGTAAAAAACCCGCCATCAATCAAATCGACCAACCGGACAAGACCACCTATTCCAAAGTATCCACAGAAGAAAAAGAATAGACGCTAACCTTCACAAAAATAATAAATAATACAAGAACGGATTTTTATGTATGTAGGACTATGTATGATAAATGCTGGGCTAAGGCGAGGTATAAGAAGAAAAAGAGCGCGGCCGGATCATGATACGGGGGTAAGGGAATAATGAAGCAAGATCCCTTGTTTTAAATGCCCCCTCGACCACCGACTGCCCCCTTCTGTGCAATTCTCTTGCGGTATTGGTCTCGGAACTTTTGCCTTTCAAAGGTGCCTATCAAAATTATTGTTAGTTGATGTTTTCCACTGCAAGCACGGGGGAAGTTTAAATACCCCATCCAAAGATAGAACACGCAATGACCAAATAGGTCCCGAAAAAGTACAATCCAACCGGCACAATCTCGATCCTGGTTCCTGGGAGTTCGAACCGGGTCACCGTACTGTTCTGGCCGGCTGGAGCTATGTCCGCGAATATGCCGTTGACGAAAGTTGCCTCGTCAGCGGAGAGGACCGTGCTTAATTGTGTGCCCCCAGGAGTGTTTGCGAAGAGGGAGATATTCGGCTTCAACATGCTCTGTAATTTCGCCCTATGATCAAACATTATTTAGCCCACCTTTCCATTTATTTGATTTTTTCGAGAAAGAAAAAAGAAAAAAGGGAAAACATACTCGGACATGTCGTTTGCCAAAAGCATCTTGTCAATCTGCCCGATAAAGTGAAACTCCTGGACCTTTTGGGGGCCCTCAGAACTCGCAGAAGCCTGTGCCGTTGCAGCTGCTTCCTCCTCAGTTTCGTTCCTCAGTTGTACAGCCGCGCCATTATACATCAAGGATACATCAATGTTCCCCCCAACCGTAGCCCAATCACCCTCCGGAGCCGAAACCTGGTAAAGCCTCAAATCCGCGGCGAAAACGCCCGACTCGTTGCTCAAAAACGGAAGGTTGTAGCAGACGGCGATACCGGAAGGGTTGGAAGCCTTTGTAACGTTCCTCAATTTGTCGATACACCTGAGCGTTGTTTCCCTCGCCCAACTCTGCAGATCCAGTTCCTCAATAGCGGACTCATTCCTCGCCCCACCCGATGATTGACGTCGAACAATCTTGTCGTCCGCATCTCTGCGAAGCAGGTTGTGCCAGTTGGACTCCGACTCCGGTACGCCCGCGGGTACTATCAGCATGGCGGCGGGACTTGAAAGTGCTGTGGTGACGACGCTCAGCGTCGTCACTGCCAACAATAAATACGAAAGGACGGTGCTCTGCATCGTTGTGATTGGTTGGTATGTTTGTCGTGAGAAGGAGAGAATGTGGTGGAATGTGGTAGCTGGTTGGCAGAATATCCGTTAGTCTTCCCGTAACTAGAATGAAATGTAACCCCGCAAGTTGCAGGCAACGGATAAAGTATAGATAGACCACAAGGGGAATGGGATGGGGGAAGAGTAGCGGAAAAAATGGAAAAGGTGGAGGGATGGAGGGAATAAATTAGAGTAGAAGGGAATCCAATACTAATAATATGAGCATGGCTTGTGTGGTGTGTGCAAGCGCGGGCATGTGGCTGGTTAATTAAAAGTGGGTACGTACCTAGGAGCTTGGACGGTATTGGAAAGCTTTGCACCAGTCAAGAGAGTGTGTCGACCCGAAACCTCGGACCTCGTTGATGAAAGAAGTAGATGATTAACCGTGTTCGTCGTCACTGTAATGAATAGTTCGGAGGCTTTCTGGTCCCTTTACCCTTTCTATCTCCAATCTTCCTCCTCCGAAAGGGAAAACGGTTAAAGATCCGACAGAGAGGGACAGCGCCGGCGCTGGGCGGAAGCCGGTTAGCGGAGAGAAAAGAAGAAAGGTAAAAAGGAATGAACTGGACTATTTTCACGGCGTCCAGCAGCACGGTTAGAGACAGAAGGGAGGAAAGAAGTGAAGGAAGGGGGGCGGGAGAAAAAGAAAGGGAAAGGAGGAGAAAGTGGAAAAGAGGTGGGAAAGGGAGAAGTGAAAAGGGACAAGAGGAGCGGTGAGTGAGCGAGTGGGCGAGAATGGGGCCAATAGAAAGGGTATGAATAGGCAGACGATGAAGGGTGGGCGCTTCCTGCAAGGGGGAAAAAGGGTGGTGGAAACGGATATCAAGTGCAGGATGAGGCGTCCAATAAGCGAGTATCCTACGTACCGGTTCCTGCAGGAAGAAAATGGTGAGAAATCGAGCCAAGAGGGGAAGCGGAGGGCGCCAAGTCCAGTTAATGATGGGTAGACGGTGATTGGTAGAAATGGGCGAGAAGGGAAAGGGGATTGTCAGATTCGTGATGCCCACCTCTGATTCGAACCAATACTCTGTCACTTCACCCTCTTTCCCCACACTGGTTCCTGATAACCACAACGGCTGTAATTTGGCGCAACGGGCCAGTCACACGGAAGGAAGGGTACAAGTAATATGTATCGGGTAGAGTGAAGGGGAAAGTACCAACAACAGTGAAGGGTCGGAAACGTTTCGAAGACGTGTAAGAAGCGGAGCTCCCGTGATACACAACAAGGTCTGATCTGAACTCCCTCCGGGTACAATACTCGAAGGGCGTAAAGCAGTCAAGGTTCGGTTGGTCTGAAGGGGAAAGCGGTGCTGGTGGATATCGTGGGTTCTATGCAACCTCTCGGTTAACCTGTGCTGGTGGGGGTGCTCTACAGTCGAGAAAGGAGGGGTGGGGAGGGAAGAAATTGTGTGGAGGACGGAAAGATGTGGGAAACGAATGGTCTTTGACTTTCACGAGTACTCATACAAACGGTACGGTATTTGATAGAGGATCATGCAGCGCCCACCACATGATTGTTTTTCAAGTTGAACCAGCATTTCCATGTATGAGATGGGCACCGTAAGTGGTGGGTGACCTCTTCCACCCTGCCGTGCTGTACAGTACGGTACCTGACCCGCACAGTGCTGTATAGTACCGTATCATACCCTCCCAAATCATCCACAACCACCAATGATGACCGAAGACCGTGGAATAACGTTCCCTCAGGCGCCAAGGTAACGGGGGAACGCCAATCGCAGCCCAATCAGATCCAACGCCTACCGAGCCGCTCAGCTGCTCCCGCAGGCGCGAGTCACGAACGGCTCCCTCAACGAACGAACCGACGAGAGGAGAAAGAAACAACAACACAAAAGGAACCCAAACTTTTCAAAACAAACCCATCTCTCAAGATGAACCATGCCATGCTATGTCATGCTGCGGTAGATACGGTTATCCCAGATACAGTAGATACCATGGATGGCGCCCCCTTACCGTAATACCGTACTCCCCAAAAAGCCCCAAGCGGATGGCAATGCATTGAAGGTTTCAAGTTCCGCCACTGAGACCTCACCAAAACGTCGCACTAGTCCCAATGCGTCGATCGGTACTTGCAAGCGTAACGCTTTCCCATCCACCATCTCGTCCGTCCCTGAAAATCCCGGGTCACGCAACGTCTGTGCGCTCACGCCCGTCTGCGGCGACGGTGGCCGGAGCCGAACAAAGGGAAGCAAAAAATTTATCCCGGTACGATAATGATGGCACTTGGCACGAGTACAGTATCACCCCGTCTCAAGTTCTCGATGGGTACCGTACTCGAGTAGAAGGTGTCTTCTGCCCCGGAAGCTTCATAAATTCACCATCATCATACCACTTTTATCTCATCCGGAGACCGGTGCGGTAAAAAAGTACAAGTACGGTATAATAGGAAGCGGTTGCCAGCGGAAGTGTTTTGTTGTTGCAAGGTTCCGTTGGATTCGAGTCGCTCCGTTGTTGTTGTCCGTAGCAAAGATCGGCTTATTGTCACCCCCGGACTCCTTGCCTTTACATACCCTGGATAAACGGGTGAATATCGTGGATTGGATGAATGAACGGAAAAACTCTCGGAATGTCATCTCCGGCGTGCCAGTGCTCGAGTATGAATGCTCGTACATAGCACAATAACAGCCATCCCATTACTTATTGTAATCTACTTGCCCGGCACAATTGCGAGTGAAGATGCAACACCCAGGGAGTGAGCCTGTTGCTCGCCTAACCCGGTGCCAGTACCGGTAGTCTGTCCCGGGCCTCCACCAACATCCAACCACCAGCCAGAGATCACAATATCATTGTGATGCTAGGAATTGCACCTACCGGTAATATTTTTACTCCCATGCGATGCACAAGGGGCATGGGTGAATTTCGTTATTGAAGGAAAAAACAACCTCTCTTGACTTTAGAGGGCATGGTACAGTATATTAGATCCTTATCACTCCTTTTTCCAACCGATAAATAAATAACTACACCACCGTACAGTTTTACACTCGCAAGCGAGATCTACTGCTGCCGCTGTCCAAGGATGGGTAAATCGTTTCAATATACCGGCATTACACCGTAAATCAGTCTGGTTAAACTAAACTTGTACTAGTACCGTACTATACTCGAGTACTGTCAATCACTCCCCGATGAGCGGCCTTCTGTGGAGGCTCGCTCCTTCCTTCCTCTGTTTCCCCCTTGACGACTTTTCTCCCCCTCTAGACAAACTACCCCCAAATCTGCTCGTTACAAACAGATAAAATCTCGACAACCCGATGACACGCAATTCAACGCAATCCACCATGGGTCCATCTCACGTTCCACAATGCCCTACCACCTGCCCTATCCTGAGTATTCGTACAAACACCGGAACAATTCTAGTATCATACTTACCGGTACGAGCACTCAATAGCAACTATCACGCACAGCGCAGCACGCGCAGCATCGGCCCACCGGCATAATATTTCCGTAACTGGTTGATGCGGATCGCACCTCAAGACGACCAACTTGCCGGTAACATACTATACAGTACTAGTACTTGTATCCATCGACAGGGAAGGCAAGGGCGGTTAGTTTTAGGCTAGGAAGCCGAACTGCCATCTTCCCTGCTTTACTCGTACCCTGCCTTGTCTTGCTATGCAGCACGGCGCCCGCAGTAACTGTACGGGCACGGCGCATAGACAATTTGTACGGGTACTCGTAGAGGATACCGGGACCTTGAGAAGAGAATTCTAGATGTTACTTGTAGGCACTACGATTCAGCCGACCAGATGCTTAATCGCAAGGTCCCTTACTGTACTCGAGTACCTGTACCTTGCCGTACGTCAGCTCGCCTTCGCTCTCCCACACGCGGAGCAGAGAGGAAGCTGAGGTTGTGGGACTGTGATTGGAATGCACTGCCTCGGCGCTTTTCAGCCTTGGCGAGGTAGGGAATTGTGGCTGGGTGTTGTCAACACTGTAAGGGGGACTTTTTTTTTTAAACCACCATACTTATTGTGGTTGGGAGGTTGATTTAGCTTTGCGTGGTGGATTGGTGATATAATAATACTGGTGGACCAGAGGCTTTCTGGAGTCACATTTTCCAGAAAATCTTCTCAAGTTCAGCACGGTCCAGGCTGCAGGAGCTTCTACACTTCAAGCAGTATACTACAAATTCTGGATAAACTCGACCTTGCCCGGGATTTACGAGTACGGTACTCGAGTACCGTAGTGCCGGACACCTAGAAGCGACCCTCTAGTTCCCTTCTACCTACTCAGTAGGTGTCGTACAAAATTCGTGCTTTGGCATTAATTTTTATGTATATTCCTCCACCAAAAAATTACCCCCTCCCCGTTCCCAACCAGTGCCGGTACTCACTCAATAGAAAATTAGGACCCACAGAACTGAAGAGGAGCTGATTCTGAGTAGTTTTATCGAGTTCTCGTACAGTACAGTATACCCCTAAGAGAATATTGTCGCTGTCTTGGCCAGCTCGAAGATTCCCCGCAAACAATCCAAATGGGACCCCAGAAAGGCTCTAATTTTAGTGGGGGGTTAGATTGGGCTAGCCGTAAAGGTGAGTCTAGCCTAGGGTTCTCACCACCAGCATTTCACAACACACATGAGCAGAATTTTTTCGGAATTGTGAGCTTTGTTCCCGAATCCCCATGCGAGGAGTGAATGAGTGAGGTGAGTCGGTGCTCCGAAGGCTTTGGTGATTGGAGCGCACATATCCCTTGAGAAGTGGAAGGGGACCCGGAGAATGCGGAAGCGAACCATGTCCGGAGGATCCCAAGGACAAACAAATCCCTGGCACAAAGATCCATGATACGGGTGCGCACTTTCAATCCATCAAACAGCAAAACCTCCCCAACCTCCGTTCAATCCCGAGACCATCTACTCACACCCTCTAAGCACTTACTCTTATCACCCTCGCCACCGCCAAAAGCACCGGTAGAGCAACACAGTAACCCATCACATATACCCCCAGAGCGCGTAATCTCCAGAAATCCACCGCACCACACACACAACACTGGAAATTAGTACACTGGTAAGCCGGGATCCGATAGGCTGCGTGAGGAGGCTGTTTGGCTCTTTGGAAATTCACCAAGGGCTTGGCGGCGGTTGGAAATGGCGAGGGTTCATTTCCGAGTGATAGGGCCTGAGAAGGTGCATTCGGTTTGCGCCGTGATTGGGCGGGTTGAAGGTTCACACTTACAATGGCTACAGTACCGTGTTCGGAGGGTAGATTGGAATTGGGGGGCGGCAGGGGCTTTCGTCTCGGCTGAGTGAGATGTTTGGGAGGTGAGGTGCCCACCTGGTCATCATACATCACTCGAGGGAGCATTTCAAGTCACGATTGAACTTTCTCGTATGATAGTTGAATCATCTAATTTTATTTATTTATTTATTATTTTTATTGTTCTGCGGGGATTATACGCCGTGCTCGTCCTAATTAGCGAGGGGGGGGGGAGAGAGGAATTTTTTATTCTTTGCTTTCCGTTTTACGCCCTGCGCCGTACAGTACGAGCACTCCCGAATCGCAGCCCACCGTTCCCCTCCCCCACGCGACGTATTGCGCTATGATAGCAAACTCCAAGGACCGGGGTCGACCTCCTCCTGGACTCCTGCTAATTTGAACAGGGGTTAACCGGTCCCCGACGTCTCGACCAGTGCGTCGCCAACTTACCCCGCGTATCACATACCGGCACTCCCCGTGGGAAGCGGGTAATTTACCCTACTGGTAGGTGGATTGGGGGTTTTTCTTCTTCGCTGGGGGTCAAACATAATTATACGTCAACATTGAATGTACCAGTACTTGTAATAGCGGCGGATACACACTCTAGATGAATGCTCATCACCACCAACATCCAATGACGAGATTCCTTCCCGTTCAAGGAGCACTTCGGCCGTGATATCTGTGATAAAAATGATAGGCTTGCTAGTTTAGCTGTGTGAAGGAGGGGACTTGGGGGGGTACATATATCGTTTGATGCACTACTCCATTGATAAATGCATAGCAGAAGAGCACTGTGATATAACACGACATATCTCATGATAGCCCCGTTTGGGCCGTTGGATCCGGCTTTCAAGTTTGGCGTCGGGAGTTGGCAATACCTTAGATCTTCTCGCTGGATCATAAGCGATCACTCACTATTTGAAGGGATTGTTTCTACGAGAGGTATTCCGCAACTGGCCTACTTAACAACGGCGGCGGTGGAAAAGTCTTTGGGGGTGCAGTGTAAGTGCGGCATATCGCTACGGGCTCTCGAGAATGTGTGGGCATCTGTAGCGGGGCGGAAGCTCTGTTCGGGTGGTGGTGGAGGGGGTTGGATACCACAACTTTATCCAGAGCTGGGACACAGATATTACGTCTCGGGTCGGAAATTGATTGAGAGTAGAATGGTTTGGCCCTGCTGGGAGAGAAGATGTAAAGCTTTTGCCTGACAGGTTTCTTTCTTTCTTTCTTTTTTCTTTTCACAGCTTGCAGAGACGGTCTTTGTTTGCGCCTCTTGTTTGCGGTTAATGTCCCGGGTGTACTAGTGCGGTCGAAGCCGGATCGGGGGAATCGCTGCACAATTTCTATCAAGCTATTGGGAGGTTATGGTTCGCTGGGATCCATAGACAATGTTCAACTTGAGATATGATAGCATGTGATATCCTGACATGGGACCCGCCCATTGTATGATATCGTGAAAAGCACTTGCGCTCACAATCCATACATGAGAGTGAAACTTGAAAAATGGGATGAAATATAGTTTCATTGCTATATCCCAGCCAATCGCCCCAAGACAATCTGGACCATTGAAAAACGCCCCCGTTGACCAAAATAAACCCATACATCCGGCATGAAGCGAACCCGAAAACCCAATGCACCGTAAGCGAACAAGAGCCCAACCCAAGCCACCAGCCCCCCAAGCCGCATATTTCTACAGTATCCCCCGATGACGCCCCTGGGCGGGAAGCTGGACAGGTATCATCCATCGTACTATCGGTAGCTCTGATAGAATCACGAGAGCTAGGCGGAGAAGCATGAGCTTCATACAGACCATGACCGTAAGGAGGCAGGCCATCGCAATCAGGAATAGGTAGGGCCAAGTCGAGGGGGTCAAAAGAATGCTCATATTGAGCGACACGAGCTCGGTCGGAGCAGTTTCGTAGTAGTAGTAGTAGTGCGAGTATGAAGGGGAAGAGCTTTCGGCGGTATTGTTGCATTAGGACTTTAACCTCACCGCGGAAGATGCGGGGGTGGGCTCCCAAACACCTGGCAACGGGGAGGTGATTGGTGAATGAAAGGAGTGCCTCATCCATGCTCGTTGATGAAAAGGTCGGGATGGAAGCTTTCCTGATCGGGCCGCCTCATCCTGCGCTCTGCTCAATCGATTGCCCGGATGGATCGGAGTGGTTGCCGTGGCAGCGGTACACCAGCCACAACCAAACCCCGCATGCTGGATCAGGCAGTGGTGTCTTCGAGGCCGCAGTAGCTGGGTCCAATAGTTTGGCGCGTCCGAGTGCCTCCGTCGCGTCTCCAGTCCCTTCAGCCTCAAAATGAGCTCGATTTGGAAATCTGGGTACAGCGCAGTCCAATGAGCCAGCAGTGACCATGCCATACTACAATTCAGAGCCATTGATAATGGCCCGCTTCATTCTTCCTCCCCGTCTCACACCCCCCCCCCCCGTTACTGTAACAACCGACTCCCATTCCTTTGCTATCTCCGTTTTTTCCTCTTTCCCACCACCTCGCACCCGGAACACCTCCACTTGCAACAACTATTCCCAAAATATCTTCTCCCTCACCGTGCTTTGGAATTTTCTTAACCTTCTTGGATTTCCGAGTAAAACTCATTTTTTTTCTTGTTTCATTTCATTTCATCTCTTCCTTTCTGCAGTCTCTTTTTAGTTCGCTGGATTTCACCAGCTGACGATGACAATCGTCACCGTGACCTCCGAGGACTCGCGTCTGATCCAGGAAATCGCGGATGGTATTGCACGTTCCAAGAGGGCGGTCGTGATTACAGGTGCTGGAATTAGTACAAACTGTGGAATTCCGGTATGACAACGCACGCGTCCAAATACAAATACAAATGGTTTGTGTAGCTAATTTTTTTGGTGACAATTGTCCTTTAGGACTTCCGATCGGAGGAGGGACTTTACAATCTCGTCAAATCTCGCTACCCGGATATTGTAGTCAAGGGAAAGGACCTTTTTGATTCCGTGGTGTTCGGCAATCCTGCCTCTATTAAAGTTTTCTACACGTTTGTTGCCCAGCTCAGGGACTCCATACTTGCCGTTGAGGAGACCAGTCCTACACACAAGTTTATCCGAACCTTGTGCGAAAATGGCCGGCTGTTGAGGTGTTATACACAGAATATTGACGGGCTGGAGGCCAGAGAGGGGATGACAACGAATCTGGCCCTAGGAAAGGGGAAGAGAAAGAGGCCTAGTGCCGAAAACTCTGATCTGCCAGATACGGAGGAAGAGAAGGGGTGCCAAGTCGTTCAACTTCATGGAGACCTGAACCTACTTAGGTGCATGCAATGCCAGTCTTTGTGCAAGTACGACAAGGTCAAGGTGGAGACTTTACGAGATGGGGAGGCTCCCGATTGTCCGGATTGTGTTGGCATGGATAAAACGCGAAGACAGAGTGGGAAGCGAGGTACTCGAATCGGTAGCTTAAGGGTAACTTTCTACCATCGCTTAAAATAGATGTTGGTGCTAAATTGTCATTATAGCCGAACATTGTACTCTACGGTGAAGAACATCCTCTTGCCGAAAAGATTGGCACACTTACAGCAGCCGACCTTCGCTCCAATCCAGACTATTTGATTATTCTCGGAACGTCACTCAAAGTCCACGGGCTCAGGACCATTGCCAAGGCAATGGCACAGGCAGTGCACGCCCGTAAGGGCAAAGTTGTCTATGTCAATAAAACTGCTGCGCCCTTCAGCATATGGAAGGATGTTATTGATTTTCATGTCGAGATGGACTGCGACAGATTTGTTAAACTTCTGAAGGGTAACCGTCCAGAAATCTGGATGAAGCAAACGAAGGTCGACAGGCTGATGAAGTTGGCACATATGAAGAATGCTCCGGAAAATAAGGAAAACCTCGCCGCCCGACCCAAAGCAAAAGCAAAGAAGACCAGGGCCCGAAATCCTCTCATACAAAGAATGCCGAATGGAGAGGCACAAAAGAAGAGGAAGGCTGGTGATATTGGTGGGACGATTAAGGATCAACCGGCGCCCGTTAAAAAGACTAAGGTTAGAGATGCGAAAAAGGCTAGTTTGAAGAGTGGTTGTAAGAAGCCGGCCAAAGTCAATATCACGAGACCGGCAAAGTCCAGTGCTACTAGATCGGCGGAGGGGAGCGATGATGGAGGCCGCCCAGCAAAGAGATTGAAGGTTGCTGGGCTAATTGGAAAGAGCAAAGGCGATTCTAAGGATACCAAGACCTGTGGCTCTACTCGTATGAAAGTTGAGGAGTGTGCACCGACTACGGGCTTTGGGGATAAGGCATTGCCTGTTAGCTGGGCTGAAGTGAAGGGCTCGTCAGGCGCGGGGGTTAAAGTCAGCTGCCAACCAAGCCCCCCCACTACTTCAGGCTCCAGGATAGAAAAGAGATGCCCATCGGATTCTTTGTTTTTGGCCGTGTTCGACCCCTTGTCAGTACCGTCTACCCCGTCGCGAAGCCGCAAATCAAAATATGAGAATATGCTACCCTCTGTTCGGTTAAGTACTCCGGAGCGGTCATGTTCCCCACCTTTGAGTGCCGGATTTTCTGTTGAGATCGCTTCTCCCAGGAAAACAAACCGCTCACTGGATCGTGTGAAGGTGTTAAAAAGCGAATCAAAGGGGAACCTCGCTACTCAAGGACCAAATCTCAGACGCAGTGCTAGGGCTAGACGAAATACAATTCTCTAGACGAGCTTTTTGACTTTCTTGCATCCTCACCCGATTTTCTTTCTGTACAGTTAAGCGTTTTTTTGAGTTTTTTTTTTTTCATTGTGATACTACCCTCTGTACAGTATTCTTTTTTTCTTTCTTTTCACCCTTTCATCACGGAGGTACTCTCATATAGGGATATATAACACGGCGTTTTTAACGGTCCGGGCCTTGTTTATTTTTATATTTTTATATTTTTTTTATATTGCCGGTCGATGGCGTGCGGCGTCGGCGTGATTTGGTGCTATATTAAAGGTATATTATATATTATATACTAGAAGGAAAGTCAGGTTATATGTACAGTACTAGTACAGTACAGGTAGATAATTCATTAGACCAACCAACAAATGGGTCAATACCGTAAGTCAATAAACGAGTACGGTAAGTCAGTAAGATTCAGGCCCTCTGGGCACGCCAGAAAAATGGCGTTTTCTATATTATTATGGTGGCGCCAAACCAGGGTCCTAATAAAGAATCGAAATTTGCGCGTGTGCGAATCGTTACGGGCGGTGTCGGGGGCCAGACAAAACCCAGGAACGATCACCCCGACCGGGCGAAGAAGGCAACAGCGGGAAGCACGACAATGTCGGCACAGTGCCGTACAAACAACCGTACCATACTACACAGGGCGCGTAACACAAGCACAATACTATACCCCCGAACACAAACGAGGCACACCACCAGCCGCACAAATCCTCAACCCTCCACGAACAGCCTCGCGACCAAACTCGACCAACACGAAACAAAACGCGTACACCGAGTGATCCTTTATGCATCACTCGCGCCAAGAAATTAGTCATCGACAATTAAATCAAATCAAATCAGAACCCCACCAGCAACTGTCCATCCACTCCCATCACCAACCAATCCAATCGAAAAATGACGATAAAACCCCCCACCACCCCCGCTCAACGTTCCCCCC
>QLOI01002318.1:42406-61458 GCA_003313605.1 Tuber umbilicatum | reverse complement strand
GGAAGTGAGGTAAAACAACATCCTGAGATGTTGAGATGGGGTAGGAGGAGCGGCCTTGAGGGTAGACCTCAAGAGAAAACAGTAAAGATGATGCCCGAAGGCAAGAAAGTGATAGAAGTGATGGCCAGCACCCCCCAAGGGGGAGGGTGCTGGACCCGAAAAGTGGTGATAGTTTCTCAGGTGTTGAGACGTTCCCGATTAGGAAGTAAATTTCAATGACCGGAGTTGTAACGGAGACGGAGGATGACATCACATGACCTTAGAACTGGTCATGCGTACCAAAACAATAATATAAAACTTATTTAACAAATGAAACCCTATGACTCATACATCCGTCATAGTGCAAAATAGCTAAGTCAGTCTAGAATCATGACATCTATCTTCACAAAATCGTAAACTCAAAATAGAAAAAGGCAGTGTTGTAATTGGCAGGAACCCAAAATCGTTGATTCTGTAACAAGGTTTATTTCTAAAAACTGTGGTTGTAGCGGTTACAGAGCATGTGCTAAGACTTTTTTTAAAAAAAAAAACATTCTTTTTAACTTTATTAACTATTATTAACTACAACGAGCTAATAACAGTACTAAACAGGTTTCCGTTCGCAATAAATAAGTCTTCTGTATTAACACTCTAACAAATTAAGAGCATCCTCAGGAATCCCCATATGGGTCACTGCTAGCAATTATCTCCCACCAAGATATTCTACCAAGAGCCAATTACAACATCCTGATATAATGTCAGAATCCCAGATGGGTTACCCCATCCAGCGCCTCCCAGCAGCACCCCCCGACAAAGGAAAACCACCCATCCACCAGCCTCACTTAGTCTACGCACGGGAAACACCCAAAATAAAATGAAAACAACACAATCCTACTTACCCAAATGGCTCAATCCACCTACTTCATACCTCCTTCCACATCCAAAAGCCCTACAAACACTACTCCTGGGATCCCTAGGAGCCCCGCTCACCATACTACTTCCTCCACCTATGCCTAATGAACCCAACCTCAGGTCCACCAGCACCACCATATCTTCCTCCCCAACCAGCCTCATCTTCTCGCAGGGTATCTACCTAACCCCCCTCACAAAATGTTACGCGTAACCACTCGGAGCTCAGTAGAGTCAGGTTAAGTGTCTTAAGTATTCGATAACGGATTCGTGTCAGGAAGGCGTCATACTTTTATCGCTAATACTCTTTTCGCTAAAACTACTAAGAATACGAATTGTAGGTAATAACTTGTTATATTGATAAGATCTCTTCTCTGTTGCTGTCTGTCTAATAGCTGGGGAGGAACTCTTATATTTATATCCCGCGTGAGTTTCCGCAGCCAGTACATCTAATACCTATACTTACTAAGTTCCTCCGCAACAACTACTAGTCTTTTGTCTTATCAATCTTAAGTGCAAACACTCGTAGACCCTGAATAATTTCTCGCTTCTGGTTATTCAGCCTAATTTTACTCCGTCTTCCTGAGGGTGTGCGAGACTCCGCCAGTCAGAAGTAAACGATGCCTTTGCCATATGAACTTAGTCTGAGTATGCCGCCCAAATGCGGACATACCAGTTGTTTCTCTGTTATTAAGGTGATCAGTCTCAATATCAGACAACAGTGACAACACAGAGACATGACTGCATTATCTTTACATAGAGTTGGTAGGCTTACTGCTCCATCACTTCTTTGATTTGCCTAGCAAGAAAGGTCTTGCAGCTACGTCTTCTTAACTCCCGTCCGTTTTGCAGACCTATGACTAATTTGTAGTCGGTCAACCTGAAGAATTATTGTTTTCTGATTTGGCAGGTTTTTCCACTCACGCAGATATCATTTGTATCATATACTGGATTCCAGTTGTATGAGCAGTGCACACTACCCCTCTCATATATCCTGCGAACAGCTTCCGGTCGGTCGGTCGGCGACGACGTATGCTGTGTTATGAGAATGCTGCCAATTATGCGATTTTTGCTGGTAACTACCAACTTCACACCATACTGCAGACAACGTCCGGGCCCTATATCGGGGCCAGAGGGGGGTGTTGGAATTGCATATGCCTAACACAAAACTTCTAGCCCTAAAAACTACCATCCCACATCTAACTATCTATATCTCTTCTCTTCTCCTCTCTACCATCCTCATCCTCTCTCGAAACCTCGCCCTTGCTTTTCCTTCCTCCACCAACCAAGTAGACAAGGGCTCAACCCCCCAGGGGTCAGGTGCCTCCACCATCTCAACAAAGGATGCCTCCTCAGCAACTAACATATTATCCCCAGCCACTCCCGAAGAAGCCACTGAAGACACCACATCAGGCAGCCTCACTCCTACCATTGCCACTTCCTCTTGCTCAACTGTAAACGGGGCCAGGTTATCTCCCCCCACAAACTCCACCTTCTGCCAGTAACCATGCTCACAATTCTGAGAATTTTGAACCCTTCTGCACACAAAACAAACTCTACCCCATGATATCTCACTAACTGCTTCTTGGCTAAAGACAACCTAGCAGAAAGTTCCAACACCTGGTACCTCAACTGTGAAATCTCCACCTCCTGAGCAAAAGACTTCTCCACTGCCCTCGCTAAAACATCCGCCAACTGTGCAACCTGTGCCGACGGCAGCTTCAAAATCATCTTCTTAGCCATAACCAAAGTTTAAAGCAAAGTAGAAATTATCAAGAAATAAAGATAAAGATGATGAAATCTGATGGATAGACAAGTTTATCAATGAAAATAAACCCAAGTGAAGGCTTGAGAATAAAGACTTGAAGCTATCATGAAGAAAGAATCAAGGAGGGTGATTGGTCAAACCCTGAAATATGACAAGTCACCCGGCGGTGAAATTTCAATGACTGGGGGGGGCGTAAGAGACACGGTCCTGTGCTAAGACTTTTGTTACACGACTGTACTTGTAATTAGAGCAAATGGGATCAACAACCAACTCAGACAATCAGCTATCGATAAGCATCCGAGCTAAAATGCGATAGGCGTAGCCGAGCAAGTTAACAAAATCGCCAACACCAGTTATCGATATCCCAGCCAACTCAAGCAACACCATGTCAGGCAAACACTATTCCTTGTCAGGGCGTTTGCCTCTAACCGCGGAGATTAGGGTTGCCGCTAGAGATAGTGGTCTGTCCGAGCTCTTTTACGGCACAAGTAGAAGGAAATCCACGCGGGAATTATTTTTATCGTTGACGGATCCGTCAGTCAGTCAATCAATCGACGTCCACGTCCACGTCCACGTCAATTCTCCACTCACACTTATGATTGAGGAGGAGGAGAATGCTGAATGGTGGGCTACAAGGGCGGCACCACGGAGCACAAGTTACTTGTACCGTACTGGTACTGTATATGGAAGCTCGACTAAAACATTGCAACAGGTGTCCCCATTTCGCCCTACCTCCGGCCAAGTGAGGGTGATGCGTTTCCAATTTCCCTGACGTCCGTCGGCGTTTGTTTTGTGAGCATATACGAGTATTGATATTTCGGTTAGGCATGACATTGGAGACATGTGTGGCCGGTGGTAAGGCAGGTTGGGGACTCGATGCATCACGCATCATAGTCAAAGATAGATAGGGCGCCGTACCGTGGTTACCGTGCTCGAGCTCGGTAAAAACATCATTATGGTGGTAGACACAAGCAAGCAAACAAACATCCAATGAACCAACAAACCGAAACAACACAAACAGGTTCAGAAACATGGATAACTAGCGTGATACTCCATGACTCAAACATTGTCCATCATTCCCCCTCTTGCCCCCGCTCCCCCGCCTTTCGCCAAAAGCGGCTACAGTATTCTGTAACTCCAAAGTACAGTGCCGCACAGTATGTACCGTGCATACGAGTACAAAAGCATGCGGTACTGTACGAGTACCCGTACCCGACAACTCACCCTCTTCCCCACGTAGGCACTTGAGTAGCTATGATATCGTTGCCTACCAGACCGTAATCAATCACTTGACTACCACTCCCCCGTGACCACAAACCCAGCAGCACAACAGCACGTAAGCAAACAAAGAAAAAGGAAACAAAAAAAAATACCACCACCACTCAAAAACTTGGCTAAAAAAAAAAAAAAAAGTAAAACCAACTGGCTTGCCATTGCCGTCCGCGTGGTCCGCCAGTGTCATCGCGAGAGTGGGACACGATATCATCCCATACGTACGAAGTGCAGACTTGGATATGATCACCACGTGAATCTAATAGATACCATAAGCCAGGCAAGAGCGGCCCGCAGAAACCAGCTCTTCCGGCTCAGGTTTGGTGAGTGCTTCCCATTCCCAATTACCGCTTGAAGCACGTGATTGTCATAATATCATATCATACAGGTTCCTTTTTCGGGCGGTACAGTACTCGTAGCCCTAACCGGCCATTCGTCACTACTTCCTGTTTCCTGCTTTCCTTCTGCAAGCAAGCAAGCAAGCAACTCGGCCCGCTCCAAGCGAGCACTCACTCGATGAGGTTACGGCTGAATACCCGCAGCACTTTACATTACGGTATCATACGAGTACAATGCCTTGGACGAGTAAGGCACGGTGCTATGATCCGTATCACAGCGACAAACTTCCAGAAATGTTCATTGAATCCCTCCCCCCATCCTTCCTTTCCTTCCTTCCCCCCGTGGGGTGAAAGCGAGCACATGCCTTCTTCCCTTTTTTTTTCTTCCCCTCTCACGATCAGAGTTTTCACTTCATCCTATTTTCCCCCCCCATTTCGTGCTCCCTTGTATGTTTTGACGGGGTAGGTAAATTAGGGGGGAGGAAAGTAAACCCCGTTTGTGAAAATTTTTAGGTGTCATACGGTAGGGGCCCCCCGCTGTGAAAGCCCGGGCTGGCGTTTGCACTGTGCGAGTAGGAGCACTGTACCGGTATCATACCGGTACTCGTGAAGGCGATGATGGGAGTGGGGTCATTTGATGATAGTCTATGTAGTTGCTTGGATGGACTGAGCTATCCGTTGCTGGTTAGGCTGGTGCGGAAATGCAAGGTAAATGTCACCTAATGCGGGAATCCAGGTACTGTACGAGCACACTAGATTACTGTATTCTGATGGTACTGTACCATACTTTAGAACTCAGTACGGTCTATCAATTATCATTAAATTTTACTCTGTGCCTTTTTTTTTCCAGCTAGCTAGCCATCCAGTCAGTCAAGTAAGACAAAGTCCCATTAAACCCCCCGATGTTTCTCCCATCGTGCAGCAGAGCATCATCAATAAATCACCCAGGACAAGCATACCGGTACCCTACAATCCACAAAAACGTCATACATACACATCATACAGTGAAGAGAAAAGAAGGGAAAAAGAAAAGAAGAAAGAAAAAAAAACACCCCTTGTACCTCCCATCATCGATCACAGATCCAGCACCCATAAACCCCAAATGTAACTGGATCTCCGAGTACTGTAAGGTGTCGGTATGCAAGCTTTACCCCATGTTCCCCCCAATCCCAATCGCAATAGTGTCAAAAGTTTTCTTCCCTCTTGCCTGCGCGGTACAAACCGTTGAACCCAACATAATATTATACAGAGCGGTAGGTACGATGTGAGGAAAAAAAAAAAAAAAAAAAAGCCTCCCTGTCACGATCGCGGGAATCGAGGATAATTACTATATCCTTCATCTCAGATATCGGTGCCATCCCCCCCCGCATCACGGGGACAGCCAGAAAAATTTTCCATATCCCATATCTTGAATTGTTGTTATTTTATTCGTTTATCTATCTACCGGTGGGCGAGCGACGGACCTGCACTGGGCGGGTGCGATCGGTGCAAGTATGATACCGTATGATAGATGGGGGTGGTTCGTCAATCTTCGGCTCGTACGGTAGCAGGCTGGAAAACACTGTAATTCACTTACGAGCACTACAATGGATACAATCACTTGTTACCAATACCCGTACTACAAAGCACTTGTAAACCCCACGCGGTTTTTCCTTTTTTTTTTTTCGTTTCCTTTGTTTTTGCGATTACAATTATGACATACAAAACTCCCCTCCCCCCACGCCTCACCTCCGCCGCGGAACTGAGCTGACCAGACCGAAATGGGCGGATCAGTTCGAACATCCCGCGCTTAACGTTTTTTTTTTTTTTTTTGATCTTTTCTTTTCTTCTCTTCCCTTTTCACCTTCATCACCGAGTGGATGGGTGGAGGAATTCCCCGCGCAGAACGCTGGCAGGTACTGTACGAAGCACAGGGGGGATGTTTTCGTACATAACAGGGATTATTTCGCGGGTTAACCTAAATTAACTGCTCGGTAACTTCCCAACGGGTACTTGTGCAGTACTTGAATCATGGTTTTCCGGGTACGATACGGGTATCATGTTTCCTGTTCACATCACGTGAGCGGCGGACAGACGGACAGATTCGAAATGCCTCCCCCCCGCTCCTGAGTGGGGATTTTCAATCTTCTAAGCTACTGGTTTATGACTTTTGTCATGAGGCGAGTTGCGGTAAGTTGGCTACAGTAGACTGAGCCCGTAGGGAAGGACGGAAGGGTGCGGGTTGTTTCCTCGTACCCGCACAAGCGCAGCGTGTCTCGGCCGTGACCGACCGGCCAACTGACTCCCTGTCCGTGAAGGCGCGAAGAGTGGGGGGAGGTATAAAGCTTTTAACATGAGAGCCCATTGATAAATCATGTTAGGAGCGCCTATGTTATTGAGGAGGATGGAGATTGAGATGACATCTTGCCTGCCCGCCTGTCTGTTGTTTTACAGTACTCACTAATTCTGCTCGTTGAATCATATCCTACCTATGGGCCATTCACTCCACTTACTTACTCACCCCCTCACGTCCCCCCTCACTCTCTTTTCCCTGCCCTTCCTTTTCGATTTAATGGATGATTATATATGATGCACTTTCGAGGGGAATTTCCCCCCCCCCCTCCTTCCTTCACCCCTCTCCTATGCCCCCGTTTCGTTTTTGTTTTGTTTTGTTTTGATAAAGCACCCCCGCCCCTTGCGAGTGAGTTATGGAGGGAGTGCTGCAAGGATGAACACTGTACCCGAGTATTGGGCTGTACTCGACTACTGGAGTGCAGTACGGTACGATGCTCGAGTGTGAGCAATTGATGTGATGCGATGCGATGCGAAGTGAATTGGAACAGCAATGGAGAAGAAAAAAGAGAAGAAAAAGAAAAGAAAAAAGCAATGGGCTATATTAAGTAGGTAAAAGGAAATATAAAACAGCCCCCCTCACCTGACACATCTTTCTTTCTCTCCTTTCGAACTGTCTTTTTTTTTTTTTCCCCTTCAACGAATCGAATCGGGCTCAACGGAACGTAACATAACGTGAATATCATAAAACTGGCTACTTTTATCGCAAATTACCACGATAGCGATTGTACATGTAGGTATTAGTTATCATAATCGACCCCCCTACGAATAATGGTATTGTAGCAACGTCGCACAGGCATCGTATCTCGCCTCCACCCACCCCTTCGCTCTTCTCCGCGATGAGTGGATACGGTACCGGTACTGTACCGGTAACCATACCATATGTCTCATGTGTATCTCCGATGAAATGAGAATCGAGTGATAGCCAGTGTAAACCGAGCAACTACGCCCCTCCCTGCGCCTCCCCTTTCCCCCTCCTCCTCCTCCGCGGACTCGAGAAGGATAAAAGTCGTATCGCCCATTTTATGCCCCTTAAATTATTCCTCCAATTCCAACGGATCCAACCGAAACACCCCACTCCCTTCCCAGGCATCGGTACCGATACCGTACGGATTTCAAACCGGGCGACGGGCTGTCAAGAAAACCCAACGCCACCGCCCGAACCCCGGATTTCCAAATAGCAGGGGAGGAGAGCCTCCTGATACGCCGGCTAGTCAGAATTAGGAAAAGCCCGGTTGTGGCTGGTGGAATCCCGTGTTTGGCCTTGCTGAGCTGAGGGCGATACGGTACCGGTACTTCTGGAGGCACGGTAGGTGGGTGGACTACCTAGGAGTTTGATGGCCGGACTCAAGGACATAACCGTGTGGTAATCATGTGGCACTCGTGCGGCAAGTGGGGGGTCTTCCTGGCCGTGGACTTGGGAAAGGAAGGGGGGGAAAGCTTATGAACGCCGCCACTACGAGCTAAACAGAAACATCTTGGTACAAGTACAAGCACTGGAGCACGGTAGAAACGTAGAAAAAGAAAGAAACAATCTGACCTTCCCCTCTATTGAGTACAGTACTTTCCTATCATCCATTAGCCCCCCACGCCACGCCACAATTTTTAAGGGGTGAAATGCGATATGAGAAGAGTTAAACGTGAACCCCCCCCCCCCCCGTGGCTTTACTTTTTGTTTCTTTCGTGAAGAAATTCCCACAACACGGTAACGGGACGGTATGTCACTGTTTTGTCGGTGAATATTCGACTGCCGTGAATGTAATGAAACCCCCATGGAAATATTCTGGTAATACGGTAATACGGTACCTAATGGGAGAGGGGTTCGTTGACCCAAGCACTCGAGTACAGTACCCCGGAATTCCCAAAAGGTGTTTTAATATTGGTGGGCAAATCTCCCACTGGCCCCACTCAACCCAACCCAACTCAGCTCATCCCGTACCCGTGCCGTAACCCGATAATCGGGCTCGACTCTCCAGCGCCTCGTTCCAATCCACAACGTTTCGCTGTGAATTCATGTGCCCGCTCGGTCCACAACTTCGCGATGAATATTGGGGAAAAGGGAGAGGTCTAGAACTAGATGAGCGCGGGGTTTGTTTGTCTTCAACAACTGATGGTACGCTATCGTATTGGATGGTGGTAGGGACAAGTAAAACATAAAGTGTTCTTTTTTATTTTTTTATTCTTCTCGTCCTGGTGGTTTGGTTTGGTTTGGTTTCTGTTGGTTCTGTTGGCTTTTTTCTTTTCTTTTCTTTTCTTGTGGTGACAATGTGATGATATTACCAAAGATCGCGGTATCGAGTCCGAGCAGAAGAGTAGAGAATGGGGGGCATGGGAGAGCTAATCCTTCAAAGGGATTAGAACGCTTTACTCCAGTACCAGAACCATAGAACTGGGAGTTGGAGATGGTGCGGTGGTCCCCAGCTGGGGAATCTGTCTCGTGTCGTCTCGAGGAACGAAAACGAGAACGAGAGACAATTTGGTGGTGGTCGTTGAGCCAAGAGTATCCCAAACTATACTTGTACGTAAGGAATGCATTAGGGTACCCGCCGAAAAGGAACCAGGGACCAAAGCGTTGGCACTAGACAAAGCCAAACAAAGCCATGCTGACGGGGGAGAATCATGTTCTCACTGGGGAAAGCAAATAAGAGGGTGGTAGTCTAAAGGGGACGATTACCAGCTAAGGCATCTTCCCGTAAAACCATAAAATATTCTCTGCAGGAGACTAAACTGATGATAGTTTAGCACGAAAGGCATCTCCCTTGAAGCTCTCGCACGGTAAGCCGCCGCTAGAAACGTTAGAAACATCAAGCAATGTTCCGGCGTTTATTGAAGAGTTTCGCCCAAACCCTTCACCCCTTTTCGGCCGTATTGCTGGATCTAGCTAGGGTTAGGTGGGTTTAGCGGGTGAGTGATCCCAAGCAACAAAGCACCACGATCGAAAACCCCATATCCAGTTAATGAGGCTTCCGGAATCTCCACTGTTGGATTTCTTTTCTTTTCTTTTTCTTTTTTTTTTCTTCCCTTTCCCTTCTTGGCCGCTCCAGTTGCTTAGTATTCGTGCAAGCGCAAGCACTGCTGGCTCCGGCTGGTGCTACAGAGCCAGGTAAACCCGAAGCACCGCAGACTAAACGAACGAACGAAACGCTCAGTCCCAAACGTCGCTACCGTGACCAAGATTCAGGAACAGCTTCGGTTTGCAGTGCGTTGCTGCACGGATGGAAACCATATTTCCTTTTTATCCAGTCATTTGCTATCTCTCATATCAAGACCTTTTCTCGCTTTCTCCTCGATGCCATGTACCAGTGCGGACGTGTCCTAGTGGTGAACTTGGGTAAATTGGCAACTGGTAAACCATGCGATGGGTTTCTTTTTTTGTCGCCTACAATATAATACCTTTCCTGTCTGCTCTGTGTTGTTGGCGAGTGGGTGAGTGATCAGACATCACATTACATACTCGTACACCCACGCCCCCACCCCCACACAGCTGAGTGATTGCACGTGCAGGACAAGAAAGGAAGAAAGAATGATAAAGACAGAATGTGTGTCTTTCCGTTTTTCTAAAACGCATTACCCGAGGCCTGGTACCAACTGACCGCTGTTTCGGGTCCGTTGGATTGGGTTGTCCCTCCCCACCATGAAGAAGAAGAAAAAAGAACTACCGATGTTGTGGAAAGTAATCTGGCAGTTTTGATTGGACGGTAGTTGTATCGTTCACCCACACTACTGGATGGACGCACAAGTGCAAGTGGGTGTGTTTCACCCCCCACAAATGTGACTTGAACGAGAGGTTATGTTCCAGCTGGAGTGAAAAACGGATGGTGCTTGGTTGGGTAAGATTGATATGATATGATATGATTGCCAGACGTTGTGGATAAGCCTCACACAGAATAGGGAGGGATGTTACCGGAATTTGCGGTCGTTGATTGGCACTTGCCCATTCCAACGGTACGATATCCGGAAATCTTGGCGCTTATAAGGCCTAAATCGTGCCAAGATTTCCGAATACTTTTGGAAAGGCAGGTAAGCACCATATGGATTCGATTTCGCTTCCTGTGCTTGTCTGTTTCCATTCTCCTACTTGTCTTTGTTAGGGGTCCTGGACATTGGTGGTTTAGCCAAGCAAATTTGTGGGGGTTGCGGTAGGCTACGTACAGTAAGTAAGTACTCGAGTACTAAGTACCACTCTTACCAGTAGAGAGTAAGGGGGGAGTCAAAACTCACTTTTACGGCGGGCCGCAACAGCGTCAATCAGGCTTGCTGCTCATCTTGATCGCGATTCTCCCTTCCCCTCCCCTTTAGGGTGGCTGATCATTGTTCCTTCTTCCTACTCGTAGCTTTGGGAGGGGGCTTTCCCCCCTCTTGCCATGATTTCCCCGGACTTTCGAAACGAGGCTTGCATCTCGCTGGCATAATTCACACGCACCCCACACACACACTTACACAGCACATAACCTCTGAAATCGCCTCGTTTCCCCTCTCTGTCTCTGTCTCTCTTTCTGGCTTTCGCCTTTCCCCGCGACGAGTGAAGCATATCCAATCACTTCATATCCGAGGAGAAACAGCTTGGGTGAATCAACGAATTAAACACTCGCCATATGAAACTCTGCTGGCGCATTCGCTTATTCGCCCATTCTCTCCATTTCCAGTTGTCGGTGACAGAAAACGTGCACCCCCAACCCCGGCATCCTTCCCACAGATTCCCAAACCCGAACAAAACTAAAGCCCCCCCAAAACCGGTAACCGGTTTCTCTCTCTCTCTCTTTTTTTTTTTTTTTTTCTTTCGCTTAATAGCAAAGCGAGTGAGAAGATGGGCATGGCATTGGGAAAAAAAAAAAAAATTAAATTTTTGTATGAGATGGGGACAGATTAAGTTACGAGTATGGTTGATCCTCGGCTACTATACCGCTAGAGCATTTCTTGGTGCCTGGAATCACTACCCGTACAGTACCACCCATCGCCAGGATACAAGAAGATGAACGTAAAACACGCGTACAAGTACGAGTAGTTTGCGCCTCGGCGTGAAACTGCACCGAACTACCGTATCCTCGGCCATCGCCACTACCATTGCCACGGTCAAGCGGCTCGTTCTCGTTTATCCCGCTCCGTCTAGTATCATGCTCGGGTATGAACGTGGGTGATCGGATGTCTAAGGATGAGAAGGTACCAAAGCTTCTTGCCCGTTCGAGCAATTCCCATCCCGAATCTCTTCTTTTATTTCCCATAGGGGTAGTAACTCTAATGCTCAGACCTCCTCCAAAATCCCGAGTGTCCGATCGCCCACGTCTGAACTTTTTGTCCCAGGGATTCGCAAAAGATGACAAAAAAAAAAAAACTCCGTGCGTAGCTGAGCCCCCCATATTATACTAGGCGTAGGGGTGAAGTATTGGGACAAGCCGGGGTGGCAGAGGCCTGTGCAAATACCTTGAAAGGAGTATCAAAGCACCAAAAAAGCTAGATGGCTACTAATTCGAGTACTTCCACCACCCCTCTGCTTGTTCTAATATTTTCCCCTGCTTCCGGATACATTTTGCGAGAGACAAATACTCGAGTACCCGAGCAACCGCACAGACGTATACGGTGCTCCCGAGCTCTGGTAAAAACTTTCCCTGCTTTCTTTTTCTCCCACCCCCACGACCACCGTATTCCAGTGCTTTGTTCCGGGCGAAACGTACAGCACCCGAAAACGGGGGTCAAAGAAACAGATAATGGGAAAAGATTTGAGCTTACCGATATCTGAGCCCCAATACAAAATAAACCCCCATGTTTCTCGGGTACTTTTTACTGGGACAAAGAAACTTGGGTCCCGGGAATACCGTAAGGGTAAATGTAAAACGCATAAAATTATGATACCCATCGTATCCCTCTTTATTCAAGCGTTTCCTAGAGATTGTCTAACACTGAGGTCGGGTATTCGAATAGCAGCGCTCGAGCACGGTACTTCCACGACACAGGGGGGGGGGGCATTGGAGCAAAAAAGCAAACTCTATCGTACGAGAGCGCAAACACTGATACCCCAATTCGATTGTAGCCATAAGTCCCAGCGAATAGAATTCACCCGGAGAATACAAGTACCGTGTCATAGCGCCCGGAGAATCGTCTCCCGCCCCCTGTTCGCCCACTCCTCCCTATCCCATCTACCATCACAGTCAGAACGGTCGAAATGGAAGGAAAGAAGGAAGGAAGGAAATATTCATTCCAGAAGAAGCTCAATTGGCTGCTGACTGGCTGACTGGTTGGCCGGTTGGCCGGTTGGCCCTACCGTAACGGCCCGGCCGGCCATTTGTCATTGTCGTGTTTCGTTACGCATGAATAAGATAGCACGGGGGTGCTTACGCTAATTCGCCGGCGGGGTCACAATAGCTAGTCGGGTGGCGATGATACTTGTAGATACTCGAGCACCGTGGATGGAATTAGCGATCGTGATATTCTAAATTTGAACATTGTCAGCGGAGGGGAGCCTGGCTAGCTACTCGAGTAATTCGCTAGCTTAGCGGGATGCGGAAAGCAGAATCGTCTCGTTCCTCTTTGACCTTCTCCGGGGAGAAAGTGCCGGTCATAATGCCGGGCAGGTGTGAAGGTGAAGATATTATAAAGCTAGTCATGGAGCATATACCGGGCAGGGCACTCTGCGGTAAACCATTACGGTAGGTTATAGGGGATATAGGTGGTGGGTGACATGGTGATAAGCCCTTACCCTAATCGGAAACAAATCTATCATACTCAACTCCCGTGCTCGTACATTCTAGCAATTGCCCTGTCTTCTTTTTTCTTATATACGGAAAATTTTCTCCTTGTCATCCATCACGAGCATGATCAGGTACGGCACTCGTACGCTATTACCATTGGAAGGGTTTCCGGTGCGAGATGGATGTGGATCGGGGGCGTACGGTAGTCTTAGTGACGAAGGGGGGGGGGAAAGGAAACCCCTCCCTCCGGCACCATAATACCGGTATTATTATGTGCATCATACGTACTCGAGTAACTCGTTAGAGATCATTATTATCGTGAGATGCGTTTCGGCCGGTAAGGTAGGCTGCGCTGGCGGAACGGGCTGCCCAACCCGACCTGCTTGCCTGCCGGTTACGGTTGGTGGCGAGCTGGGAAGCTCGACCAGGTGGATGGGTTTACCGAAATCGCGCGGTTGAAGCGAAAGTATCGTGGGATCTTGGCTTGCCTTTGTTGGATTGGGTTGGTTGGCTGGTTTGCCGGGCGTTTTCCTTTTTCCTTTTTCCTTTTTTTTTTTGTTTCTCCCCTGGTTTCTGATTGGTGGGGCAAGAGTTATCGTGAACTCCTGTCATGTAGGGGGTTTTGGGCCCATGTGAGTTTGTGGTATGCATGCGATAGAGGTACATTTAGCTGTGCGTACTTACTCGTACAGCATCGTGGGATTCTCTGCGTACGGTTGCGATGGGTGCACCACTGGTATGAGGTACAGTGCAGTACAGTTTTTCATTGTACGAGCAGTCTACGGCACATATTTACGCATGCAGGTTGGGCGGCATAGGGCGGAGGGAGCAAAAATAAGGAAATAATATCTACAATGGTAGGAATGTCACAGGTCGTTTTGTGCGAGGGATGCTTTCATAAGGCAGAGGTCCTGATATGTATGCATGCATGTGTGTAAGGTATCATAAACTTTATGATAGTGCCTACCTTCCTCTCTTGACCCTGGTCCTATAAACGAGCGACCGAGTATAACGAGAAACCCCCCCATAACCCACCTCTTAGACCAAGCGGATACAAACCGGGCACCAAAACGCCGGGGTCATTCGGGGTGAAGAAGTAAAGAAGAAGCGAGGGTCGTGGGATTATCACAGCACTGGTATCATACTGCGTAAGCGTCGCTAGGAATTATGCAGTGTACCGATATTAATAAACTCTGGGAGTTGAAAAGGGTATCATATATCTCCACCCCCAGTATCCTGTTTTCCCCGCAAACGTGAACCCCGGGTACTCGTACTCGTACAGTGCTCGAGTACTCGAGTACCGTATTCAATTAGTCGTAAACAAAACAAATCCAAGCGAATTGGAGGTGGGGGGGTCCAGGAATGGAATTCACTCCAGCTCGCCAAAAAAGCGAAATCCAATCTTGTTCGGATGGGGGAAATCATTCATTGTATTTAGCCTGCTCAACCTTCTTTTGCCAATCAAAGAAGAAAGTGAATGGGAAAAAAGGGAGCCAATCGCCGTTGCGGAAAAAGTCGGAGGGGAGACATTCATTCCCTCACTCGTTCGTCCATCTAGGCCCTAGATCGGATCAACGGCTCGCACGACCGAACAGCCACGGCAATTCGCCGGGGCGGCGGACAGACGAGGCAGTACGAGTGCTTGAGGGCAGTTGGAGTCACGCGTGTGGGCTGGATGGAACAATCAGAGCCTATCCCCTCCCCCACAAGAACGTGATCAAGTGAGGGCCAACAAAACCAACCCAACCCCAAAAGAAATCCTGGGCGGCTAGCAAGACAATGGAGTTATCATCGTACCGCAAACCCATTATCTCAATTGCTCCTTTTGCAAGTCCTAGGCGAACGACATGATGGGGCGTATCCATCATACCTCGACTGATACCACCACCAACCCAGCAGAAATCGGTCGGTGTCTGTGGCTACGTCCAGTGCACTGTACTTGAGTACCGTACCGTACCGACATACGGTGCGAGACAAAAAAAAAAAAAAAAGCAGCAAGTGCATAAGGGTTGGATGGATGGGAATGGTGCTTTTTACCCTACGATAAAGCCCAACAGCTTTCTATACCCAATTTCTATCCGCCGCTATCGCACAAAGTACGGTACTCGTACGAGTGCAGGGGAAAGGAAGGGGAAAAAGTAGCAGTAATTACTGATGATCTGACCAGAAATGTCGAGGTAAGGTGTGGAAAATGGGAGCGGAGCGGACGAAAAAGGGAAGGAGCATAACCTGCGATGACGGTAGTTTGTTCTCCTGTCAGATCCTGTCCGACTGTTCAATTTGACAAAAAAACTTCAACTACCGGTACCGTATACTCCTAGTCTACGCCTCGTAACTCATCGACAACAGTCAGGAATGCCTGACGAAAGGGCACCACCACTGCCGGTACCGCCGTAAGCTTACAGATGACACCTCGGGATTAAGCCCATAAAGAGAGTGAGCACGAGTTAGAACTTCCTGTACTCCACCGGTCTAACTCTTTTCCTACTCCTCTTCTCCTTTCCCATTGTATGTCTGTCATGTTACCGCAACTGTACGATCAGTTGCCCAGCTCTGAAACCGCCACCATTACTGACCGTACACACCCCACGATCGCGGCCAGCGGCGCCGCGCCGTGCGTGCTGGAGGGAAGGACGATTTGTCCGCAGACTCGGGTTGTTCTAGAACAGCGGCGGCGGCGGCGAGGAAATAAATAGATGAACTACGATTGATAGGATGGTATGTGTGGGAGGATGGAATCGATGATGGCTATGGATATACAGATAGGATGGATGGGCGGATGGATAGATGGAATTGCTTTATCTCTATTGTCGCACTGTGCTCGAGTAGTTCTTGGGTGATACGACGGAATTTATTCATTTATTTGCGGGTTGAATAAAATAGAATATCTCGAACAAAATGCCTATTTATATCGCCCTGCCACCGATACTAATACTACTACTACTACTGCTACTACTGCTGCTGCTGCTGCTGCTACTATTACTATTACTATTACTACTTCTGTGTGTTGTCCACAGTATCGATAGCGGAGCCACCCGAGTAGAAGTTGTAAAGTATCATACCCCCCCAGTTGCCATACTGGAGACAAGGAACGGTGGTCCAAATCATGGACATTGGGCAACTCCATCTCGACGGCCCCACTCCCCCCCCCGCCTCGCAGGCGCCTGCCTGACGCGCTGCACAGTACGGCACCCCCAACGCATGGTGCAAAAGCGATACAAATACAAATTCTCATACAAAACCCAGTCGCCCTGGATCGAGAGGTAGGGGACAGGCACGTGGTTCCAGCCTGGACAGCTGGCGCTTCCCATAATAAACATTTTTCCGGAAGTCGTGCCTGTCCATGTAGGGTGCGAGTAATAGTACAAATAATAGCAGGGTGGGGAAAAAAGGAAAGAAGGTAGGGGGAGAAAAAAGGGACTGAAGGGAAAAGAAAAGAAAAAAAGGGAGCGAGGAGAGAGAATGTAAGGGCTAAAGCGAATAAGAAACTGGAGAATCATCACTTTTGTATTTGTGGGGAAATCGAGTAATGCGCGGGCGCATCGCTGGTCAGCTGCTGATCACGATTTTATTTTATTTTATTCATCTTTGTGAAAATTTGATGAATGGTTGAAATTAGTTGGGGGGAAATAATGATAATGATAATGGATAATAATAGCAATAATCGCCTTTCGTCTTCACCTTCTTGCCCTCTCCCCTCGCCTCCTCGTCGTTATGGAGGGAAGCAGGGAAAGAAAGGCCTTCGCTTCGCCGGTGGTTGATGATCAGGAGGAGGGATGGTGGTTCCTTTTTTTGTGGTTGAAAAAGTAAGCAAACATGTTTTCCCACTGATGGATGGATGGGGTGGGATAGATGAGTTTAATTTGGTTTGCTTCGTTGGCATTTTCACATTTCTTGATACTCACGAGGTGCAATACCCACAGTTACGATTGCGATTGCGCGTTTATGCTAGATTTTGCGGTGTGTGATATGGTAGAGGTCTATATGAATTCGATATTACTTTTTTTGGGAGGGAGAGCCGCCAGAAACATGGTCCATACAATGTGGTCAGGTATCATCATCACCTACAGTATCATCAGTTTCGTTGCTGCCTTGTCGGGATGGATGACCCCGGCAGAGTCGCCGCAAACGTTCTTGTACAAGTCGATAACATGCTCAATGACAGGAATGGGAGAAGGTCATCCGTGACGCCTGTCCTCCGTCTGTGGAATGGGAATAACTTACCGCGACCTAAGGGCGAGGGATTGGGGATTTCATGATCAAGTGCCGAGATGGGGACAATCCCAATCTGGTAGGAATAAGGGTGGCGTGGGGAAGGTCTTGGGGGCGGGAGCGGCCAATTGGGGGGTGAGGAGGGGATAGCATGGCTGAGCTGGGATGCTCTCCCCGCGATCTGTTACGGTCGCAGCGCAACAAGGTCCAAGGGCAGTTTGGTTTGGACTTTTTTTTCTTTCCTTTTTCCTTTTTCCTTCCTGTTTTTCCTTTCCTTCCCTCTTTGCAAGGTGCCTCGTTTGCGTCCGTGTCAGGTGGCAGGCATCCCGGGCATGATAGTTGTTCTCCCCATCATTTCTGGTATTCTTGGGACCATGGTGAGTTGATGGTATTGGATATTGGTACCCCACATCAGATACCGTATCCGGCCGGCCTTACTGTTTTGTCCTCTTTTTTTATTATCACCTTATACTAATCGACGCAACGATTGCATTATATTCAGGTACTTACGGTATGGGGGTTCTTCATTACGCTACGGTACGGTTGTAATGGGGAGTGAAAAGTGGGAAGGAGAGAGAGAGGAGGAGGGAGGCGCAAGACTGATCCTGGCGACATTAAACTGCACTGGTACGAGTACTTAGCAGGAAGGGGTGGGAAGTCCGTTTCCTCATCCTTTGCCCAGCCCAGTGCACACGAGTACCGGTATAGTTCTCGGGATGGAGGTTTGTGGTGGAATTGGATATCAAGGGTGGAAGGGGTAGACTACGAGAATCTGACGTTTTACCCATGTAAGCATTGGAACAGAGGGCGTGGATCCATTGGGGCGTCAATGGGCAGCGAAAGTGTGGAACCGATGAATATGGTAGCAGTGGCATTACGGTGAGCTTTTTTTTTTTTTTTTTTGGTCCCTCTTTTCTCTGGTTTTCTTCTTTCTTTCTCCTCACTCGCATTACCCTAGACTGAGTTACCAGTATCATACCGGTAACATGGCCTTGAAGAGAACAGCGTGAACACTGGACATCCCTTCACCCCCACAGATTGAAAAACTGGTGGCAGTCAGAGACATAAAAGTGACTTTTTGATGATGGAGACAACAGGTGGTGTTCAAAACTGAAAGTTCGGAATCTAGCCGGCCGGACCCTCTGGTACTGTACGAGCACTAGTGCTCCCTGCCCGTATCATACTCCTTTGAATTCATCCCTCCAGGATAACCCATCCCTCGTTCCCCTTGGGAATTCTTTTCGTTTCTTCGAACTTTCACTATTTTCTTCTTCTTTGTTTTTCCCTGGTATATTCCCAATCATTCAGCCAGAAGTCGAATAAACAAACCCTTCAATTTCGTTCTGATGTTTTTGCCTCTTTTGTCACTGGTACATTATTATTAAGTAGGCCTAGAAGAAATGGCTTTGTCCTCTCAGATCCCAAACCCTTTCTGGGATGGAGTAACCCCCAAAATGTGTGAGAAGCCCTAATCTTCTGCCGCACATCCCACCCAATTGAAAAAAAAAAAAAACAATTGAGAGAAGGTATCATAAAAAAGGAAAATATAAGGGGGGG
>QLOI01002318.1:6688-38735 GCA_003313605.1 Tuber umbilicatum | reverse complement strand
GGTGCGGAGGTTACGTTTCTGATCCCTCCTCCCCCGAGAGAAAAAAAAAAAAAAGAATTTACCGGACTTACTGTATTGTACTTGTACGGTACTCGCATGGTATTTACTTATCTCCGTTCAGCGGGCAAAGTTGATAGTTAACCTGAGGGGCGATAAAATGAATTTCGAGTTGTGGGGTTTATTGGGTACCGGAGCTTTGCTAGCTTTCTCGCCTCAACTGGAAATGTCGTGGCCAAACGGGTTCATCCATACATTTATGACTCCTACTCCCCCCCCCCCGCCTTACGTGAGTTGTTGATGATGGTGATTGTGATGCTGAGATATTTTACCTCTTCTTTCTCCTGGATGGGATGGGATGGCATGAGATGGATGGGGGGTTTCTTTGTTTTTTTTTTTCCCCCCCTTCTTTTCTCGCATTTTTTTTTTGTTTGGTCGCTTTTGCGTTTTTTTCTTCTTCTTGCGTTGTTTATTGTTTGTATGGTGTGTGCATTGTACTCATGCTCTACTCGTCGTGCGGTAGGGGAGGGGAGGGAGCAATATGGTGAGCACGAGTAGAATGGACGGAGAAGGGGGTTCGTTGCGGTAAGAGATATCATAGGCTCACTATTCACGGTGGCGGGAGAGGAGGAACTGAGGAATACCGTAAGCAGGAGAGGGAATGAAAAAGAAAAGAGTAAAAAAAGGAAAAGGAAAAAGTACTGTACTGTACCATGGAATCCCCCCATAATTTACGAGCAAAAAGATAAATAACTGAATAGGAAGCCTTGTGTGATATATCAAGTGAATGGGTAGGATTGGTTGGGCATGCTAGTTTCTATGCTACGCACATCCACAAAAGAAATGGTATCTCTACTGTACGGTACTGTACTGTACATGTACTTGTACGATAACTACGAGTATGTTCGAGGTATGCGACATAAATGATTTTTTATTTAATTCAAGCTGGGAGTCTGGAATTAACACTCGAGGCTATCTCGCACGCATTTCCTCGCCCTCTTCTGAAATTCCGCAGGATCCTCCCGCCACTGTTTTGCGGCCTCCTAGATGGAAAAAGTCAGTTTAATTCATCTCTTAAACATGAGTTTGTAGGGGAGGTTTTTTTTTGTTATGGTTATTTTCAATTTTTTCTTCTAAAAACGCACCAAATTGGCCGGACTCTCATCGTTGGGAGAACTCAGCATAGAGATCACCGATATAAGGATCGATTCTGGGGTACGAACTGGCAGCCAACGTTCGCTAGCGGACTCATAACCGTACCTGGAAGGTTGAGGTTTGGGTGACTCATTAGTCATTAATTCTATTAAACGGTGCCGCCCTGGCGGAATATCGGTAGTACTTCCTCTGCACTTGCAGGATAAGAGCGAGCGAAAAGACGTAAGAGAGAAAGAGTGCTTACTGGTCTTCCCCGGGAGGATGAAGAATCGAAATGCAAACACTACCATTTGGATAGACTAACAATCCCATCAGACTCTGTCATTGCATAGCGTGGAGGGATGTAAATATCGAGTCAAATCAAAAAAGCACAGCTGCACGATCAACGACATACTGTTCGGATGCCAAATTGGCGTTTCAAATGTCATTGTCGGGGGGTTATGTGGGTATGTATGCGGGAACACGAGGCGAGTACGAAAAAAACCACCTAGAGATTATTTACGACATGCTTTAGTTGAGCTGATTGCATTTTGGGCGGTAAGAGCTCCTTCGGATCACTGAGAATGGTTTGTTCACCTCCGTAGAATTTGCAGTCGTCGGAGATCATCAAGATAACCTCCCATTCATAAATGTTATCATTCACAAGACCTGCACTGATGCTTGCCAGGTCCTTGTCCGTTTGCATCTCCTTTAGCTGATTATGCAGCAGCTTGGCGGAGGCGAGAGGGACCGACATTGTCTGGGTGAATGCTTGAAAGCGGGTAAGTGAATAGCGTTCGAAGAAGAAGACCAATTTTCGGCCGGGAAAAACGTACCGTACCTTATCGAGGGGGTTCTCGGTGGAGGAGGGTGTTGTGCTCGAGTAGGTTGCCGACACAGGTGAGGAGAGACGAGGATTGTACTCGAGTACTCGTAGAGGTGTGGTGGGTGGTGTGTGCTTTGTGGAGTGGGGGAGGAATGTGGGGGGAGAGGCGGGTTTGACGCGAGAGGTCTGGACGGAGAGAAAGGGTTATCGACAAGCGAGCCAACTAGCCTTATCGATAGCGAAGCGTATCGGACGGTATGATAGCAGCGACACCATAGAAACGATCACTGCATCTACATCCTCTTTTTCCCTCGTTTGTTTGCCCAGAAACTCTTGTCGTCACCATAAACACTTGACAATCGAAGCACCTCTCCTGCGATAGCTCACAACAATTCCCCCTCACTCTGCTGTCTCCATCCATATTTGCCAACTTATCTCCACCTTACGTCTTTTGCACATGTGTGCTTCATGCACCCGGATCTTGGGTGATGAACTGTCCAGAAGAGCTCACCCACCCATCCTTCCTCTCTTCAGAAAAGAATTTAGTTCATTCAAAAGCACGCTCTTTCCACTCTGCGTTAATGGTCGGCCCTACGGGTAAAGGACCAACTTTCAGGATACATCACATAATCCTCTTGGGAGGTGGGAGCGGCAACATTATCAAGTTTTTGTTTCTCACCGCGGCCCTCCACCCCGCTCCTCCCAATTGCCACTAAGGATCTAATCGTGGACTTTAGGAATTTACGAGTGTTTCGTTACGGAGTTTGTGGTTGGTCTTGTCTTCAGGCTGTACTCGAGTAGGTTTCCTAGGGAGGGTTGAGCGAGATACTCTGTGCCGACAATCAGTACATCCAGCACCGCTGAGGACCTCCGATAAATCAGAGTTAGGGCTGGATTATTTTTTTGGCTTTCACACTTTTACCCCTATCACGTCTTTCTGTACGTGTTTTGGTGATATTTCGAGTGCAGCATATCCGGATAAATGGGCTATAACATACTATTTAAGCTTCGGCCACTGAAAATCCATAGCGCCTAGGCGTGGTTAGATTGGTTGACTTTTGTCTCCTTAGTGTTATTATATCTATCTACACGGCTGCAATTTATCCAGAGAGACGAAAGCCAAATGTTACGACCGGTGGCCTAGGCACCGTTGCTTCGAGTGTTGGATGTGCGGAAGGAGGCCTGCAGAGTTATTCTTGAGTCATGTGAAGTGACTTGATCGAATTACTGTACTCTTCGCATACGGTACTTGACTATTTGGTGTGTGCGCATACTTAGCTACCGAGATATCTCAGGCCGCCTCAGAACCCAACTCCCGAGTCTACGATGTTAGGCTTTATCGCCTCTCTAATTACTCCAGGCGTTGTAAGAGTAAAATTTTCTTTGTCTAACCATGGGCCCATACTGGCCTACCTGACTTCCAGCTTACTAAAACTCCCTTTTGGAAGATCTTGGGGTCTCCCCGCAGGTACCCCCGCACCCCGAATCACCAGTTGTCATTACCGGGGACTCATCGGCCGCGCGCCGGTATGTTGTCTTCGGGCGTACTGTATATGGGTCCACACTGGCAATGAGTTGCACCCGCTGTGCCGAGAGCTTTTTGTCTTACAGGTGCCGAGTTTCCCCTTGAGGGGGGCAATGGTTATTATTGGCCGGCGGTCAGCTATTGCAGTACAAGTATAGTACGGTATCATATTTTGAGGTCTTTCTTTTTTGAGTTTAACCGGTAGCTTTTTAGAATGGCCGGGACCTTACAAACCAGAAAGGGTAGTCCGCGGATAGGATTCGGTTTTTGGAGTATAGGTATGATAGTCAGACTTTACTGTTTTTGTGACACCTCCTGTTGGGCGAGACTGGGAAAGCTAGGAGGCCTAAACAGGCGCTATAGCTCATGTGAGTCGTTGTGGTTATTTTTTATGCCACAGAGGTCATCACCAGATTCACCAGTTAAGGAATTGGGCTCCCGTGGGCGTTAGCTGATCCGGAAGAGGGGGGAAAGATTTATCCGGCTCTCCTCTGACTTAGGGATGTCTTCCTTCTGGTTGTACGTAGGGAAATCTCCGCGATTCTAGGGAGGCTTCTTGGTAGTTTAGCTGTAGATAGTTGGGCCTTAGACCTGATATTTATATAAATCAAATACCGTACCCTAGAGTTCTCTTACGGTATCGTGGTCCTTTTCACCGGCATCCGCATTCGCAGGCATTGCGGTAAGAGGTGGGAAACAAAGAGAGGAGGGGCTAGTGCTGTACCAGAATACCTACTAGGAAAACAGCAGACCCATCAACCCAAATAGAGATACACATGAAAGATCAGATTGAGATCACGTGTGGAGGGTAACTGCAGCTTGGACTGATAAAGTGGCAATTTCTAGCCGCCAGGCTCTCGCCGGGTCATCGAGGACCACAGGGCTGATACAGAGTGGCAGAGATTTTGGCATGGCTGCATACGAGGGTACGGCACGGAGCTTGGGCGCCTTTGGGGAGCTCAGATGACGGATTATGTTTTTTGTACCCAGGCTTCGCTATGGTTTCAATCAAGGAATGTTCTCGGGAGTTTGTGAGTTTGTGGTACTCGAACGCCTTTATTTCCCAACCCCTTTACCACCGTGCTCCTGCTGTTAGTACAAGAGTGTGAACGATGGTGACTAACGCTATGATGGTGGTGGTTGTTCGGACATGCAGTGGCTGTGCATCCCTTCCGAACACACGTAAGCTAGTTTATGATACCTCGTACGATGGCTTTGGCTGGTAGAATGGGTTCCTAATGAGCCCATGATAGATGGGAGATGTGGTGCCGGTGGTGCAAGGGAGGGCTGGCTTACGAGTACGTGTTTCTGTGATTTGAGTTCATTTTCATGGGACAATACTGAGCCTTACTGTAGCGGTCCTTGAATTAGGTAGGAGCTAGGGCCGGAACAACCTGCTTGGTGCTCCGGCTGAGAGAATGTCGGGAAAGTTCACTATTCTCGTAAGGCTGGTCACCTTCTACATCGGTGCGATAACACCATGCTGTGCGGCCGTGGGAAGCTCCACGCATGTTCGGGGGGTTGGTCTGTTGCGGGTATGGGTGTGGGTTCCTTGAGTATGGTCGTTCCCATATACAACGTGGAGGTATATCTCATGATTTCGGAGCAGGAGAGGAGGATGATGGCTGGCCATGGGTTGCTCAAGAAGCCTGAATTTAGATTGAACCGCCTGATGTCAGGGATCCTTAGCTGGACTGCAGCGACTGGTTATTGGCTTTGGTGTCGGGCGTCTTTCTCGTATGTGTGGTCCTTTCGCTTGAGTGATGTAGCGTTAAGATTAAATCGGGAAATCCCCTGACGGCGGGATCCTGGGATCGACCACGGCATCAACTACTTCGGCGTAACCGGCCAAGGGCAGAAAATTACTGTGACTGCTTCCGCTAGCCCTGCAACTTCTCCCCGCGGTTGTCCTTGCAGTTGGCATCGCTTTTATGCCCTCCTCACCCAGATGGTTGGCTCACCGCGATCGCCGGGGAGAAGCCATCAATCTCCTTGCTTGCCTTCAAGGGCTCACCTGGGATCGTGAATTTGTTAACTCGGAATTCCTCGAGATTGAGTTCCAGAGTGTGTCCGAGAAGTGGGCTGAACCTGAGAGGTTCTCGCAGCAAGAGAGGGCTGATACGTGGAGCTACATAAAATTAGAGGCACTGAGCTTTGCCAGCTTGTTTCAAACCTGGAGCATGTTTTCCAGGGTCATGATCTCTACTTTTAGTAAGTGGCTTGAAGGAGAATAAGTTCTTCGTAGATTATCACATCACTTACTAACAAAGCTCTTATAACTATGTTCTTTCAAGCATGCTTGCCAGGCTCTTGTCAATGTTTGGCGGCGGGTTCTGAGCGGCGGTATATTGGCTAGTGCTGGCGTTGTACGAACTTATTTCTAGAAATTTACAGGAATAAATGTGGTATAGTAGTTTATTTTTACTGTACAGCACAAGCACTATTGCGGGTTTATCAGATCATTGACGCTAACTGTCTACGTTAACATTGTACTGCCGGTACGCGCCTTCAATCTTCGCCCAGCTGGGTAAGTCTAATAACGCTACTCCCTTGCATACTGCCGATGTAACTTAGGTATTGCAGTGATCTTCGCTACAGTTATGTGTATCTAATACCAGACGTGACGGGCTCTCTACTGATCTGTGTTTTTGGATTCCGATCGTGTTGTGTGTCGGAGAGCCTGGCAGAAGGCCTGTTTTCTTTGTAGGAGCTATTGGAATTGCACTCCGCTGTTCGTCATTGTAGTCACCGCTAGGAATGAAGGCCAATAACCGACCCATTGTACCGAATGCTGGGGCGTTATGCCAATGGTTTAGCTGTTCGTATTTCTCTTTGGGCGCTGTGAGGGGTCCCTAGACTATCGTGGCCTTTATAGCTGGAGGTGTAGCCGCCGACGGGTGCAATAACTCGGGGACCCTGTGCCTGGATTTTGTAAGTGCTAAATATCCTCGTTGTGATTGAGTGGAACTAACGACTATCTCAAGGCTGCAAAGACCTAGCCGTTAGGTGCTCGAGTGAAGGGGATTGCCTTCGGAGCCAGTTCTAGCAAGTTCCTCACATCCGTTGCCGGCCTCTCTTCTCGAAAACTTTATGCTTATAGGTTATATTGTTGCGGGTTGGGATGGTATAATGAGCCACTATCATCGGACCGATCCGGCCGTTGTATTTACCTTTTCCCCTTGAGCGCTGGTTAGCCCGGTAGAAAAACTTTACCACTGGGCAAGTCACCCCAGATGTGCTCGAGCACATGAGATGGGGCTTATATTTCTTAGCACCTCCACAATGTTGGACGGCGGCTTTATCATGTTCTTAGTATGATACTTGGAACTAGATTTCTCTCATTGGGTTAGAACTAAGCCGCCCCCCATACCTTGACCCCTATATGCCCACACCTGCGTTTGTACAGCACCGAATATCCCTTGGCGCGCCCGCGGAGGGGGTGGATGTGGTTTTCGGAATGGAAGGCATTGCTGCTGCGGACTTTGAACGCCAAGGCGAGATCAACTGGGGGACTGGGATAGGCCAGGCATTGGAGCATTTCGACCCTGGGCTTCCCGGAATTTTTTGAAGCATAGCGTTGACAAGAGGGAGGAGCCGCCTCTCTTGTCAGATGAGAAAGGGAATGCCTGCCGTAGAGGCTTATCACCAGTACCACAATAGTGCTTGCGAATGGCAGTACCGGTAGTAGTAGTAGTAGGAGGAGAGGGTGGGGCTTCACGACAATACGTTTCTTCAGATGATGTTTGATTTCTGTAATATCTGGCCTAGCTGTACTTGATTCATAACCTAGTTTAGTGCGATACGCGCAGTTAAAGAATTAATTTTTTTTATTTCGGAAGACGCCTCCTGTGTGAGGAGGGGAGGGCCGACGACCAAGACCTTTTTTCCCTTTCATGTCAGCAGCAGTAGTAGATCGTGTCTTGCCCGGTATATATGGTATTACCGGTAATACTTGTGCTGGGAAACCGGCTACTTGTGCCCCGGAGCTAGCTGAGCAATTACATTACCATTGCTACAATGGACTGATCCTGTGAGCTCATCGAGGTGACAATTAGAGAGGGAGTTATCAATACGAGGAGTGTTGGTAGAGGTTGTCGCTCGCATCGAGGGCCCATAAAAAACCCCGACAGTTATCGTAGCTCTTAAACTCGGCTCTTTCAAGAGGTCATACAGTGCCCAATTCTCAAATATCTTGTTAACCACTCTTGGTAAAATTATGTTTCAGGAGTGAATCTCACCTGATGAAGGCATAAAATTATCGTAGAAGTGGGCCTCGATTCCGGGTCCGATTTCATGGTTTTTGCACCTCGACGAGGAACTGGGTGGCCAAGCCTTGCCACTAACTTATGTTGACGCCGCCCAAATCTGTCTGCGCAAACCCTCCAATGTATTATAATGCCATGAATGTCCTTGCACCGTTTTCCCTTCCGCCAGCGGGTATATGCCTGGAATTTCCTGGAGTGGGCAAGGGGAGCGGTTTGGTTGATCACATCAAGTGTCGTATCGTATCGCTGTGGACGGGTGCAATGTCGTGCGGTGGGTTGGCGAGGGGTGCTATTGGGTGTATCGCCGAGGTTCCCCAGGTTTTTTTTTATTTCATTTCAACTGCCTTGTGGTGACATTAGACTGATGGATTACCGGCACTGTACGTCAACGGTTTAGCGTAACGTGGGGATTCCTGCGGGGGAGGGAAAGTGGTGGCCGTGGGGTAATCTGGGTACCGTAGTCTACTGGTTCTCGCTCGAGTTCTTGGTACCCGCATGATGCTGTATGTTATTGCTGCATTGTACGAGCACTCGGGGAGTGGAGTGGGAATCGGAAAACGGCTTCCGCAGGTTCCGTACGAAATCCTTTGTCGAGGTGGGGGTTGTGTTTTCCAATTTGTATTGAGTCTCTGGGGTATATGAGACTCAACGCCATTGTAGGGATGTATTCAATCGTTCAACGCACGATACTTGAGCAGGGAATAAAGTGCCGTGCTTGAGAAGTCAGAGGTAACCATTTCATCATAACCTCTAACTTAAGAAGCGGACGGGTCATGGCCACTGTAGGTTAGCCCAGCTTGCACACTCGGTGCCAGCGGAGAAAAGGTAGGAGGGTACTGCACAAGTACGGTAGTTAACGGGACAAACCACGTTTCTGACTCCTGATAGAGTTTGCGGTGTCTACCCTACAGTGGCCCATCCTGAATACAGTTATCGATAGACAATCACACGACCAGCCCTTCTCTAGGTGACTTGCACCCGCGAGGGTGGGAGAAGCGTTGTCGCATCATTGCCGCATCGGACTCGGGTCCGATGTATGGTGTTGCTTTAGCACAACCTGGAGAAGGTTGTGAAAGGGCTGGGGAGAAGGAAGAGAGGGAGATGAAGGTTTCTGGATGCGCTTTGCTATTCTGTTCGACTTCCAGCGGACGAGCACATTTTTGCTTGGGCTGATGTTGATATTATGGTACAATAGAGCTATAGTACCGGTAGATGGATAGACGGATACCTGGGGGAGAAAACAAACAAGCGGGAGGCCAGATGGATCGACACTTTCGGTATCCGGTGCGAGATATGAGCTCATGAATTTTCTGTTCCATCCTCCACAAAAAAAGAAGCCCCCCCACCCAATCTCAGACGGTATTATACAGTGTAGCGAATAACGAGGGAGCGGGATTGCAGTACGAACCTCCTATGTCACTGGTTATCATAATACGGTACGTACTTGTACCTCCTCCTCTCCGGAGAAAGCTGTATGTAGCGAGAGGAACCCCATAGTTTCTCATTCCAAATTCCTCACCATCGATTAACCAAGAGTAGCAAGGGAAATACATGGGAGAAATAACAAGTAACCACCCTGTACCTCTAAACAGGTGTTTAGCTAAACTGTAAATATACTTCTAAGTTTGTATCTCCGAGTACTTTTGATTCCCCTGAATTATTCCTTCTCCACCCCATTTTATCTTACCTCCCTTTCCCCCTCCTATCTGTCTATCGTTGCCGCTTCTGCTTCTCATCCATCTGCACTGCTGGGTAATCGCATCTATAGTGAGTGCTGTGCTGTGCCGTGTGATATTTGTAAGGACTGAGCCCTGGTGGGTACATACACAGGTATATATATCTATTGCATTGTTCTTCCCCGAATTTTCTCAGATCTCCACCCCTCGCCGATCTCCTCCGACCCCTTTGTCTTCTTCCATTATAACGTGCGCCCGCGATTGAGCGTGAGGGCGTGGGCGTCTGTGTGATATATTTATATATATATATATTGACACGACGGGAGAAGAGATCATGGACGTTCAGGGGAGGGACAATCCCGAGTCAAAGACTAATGATTCATTCCACGAGAATGTCGAAAAGAGGGATGAAGTTGGAGGCAGTTCCGGTTCCACCGCCGTTGGGAGTGAGCAGGCGCAGGTGGTGTCCGAGACTCCAACGTTGTGGATGTGGGTTTTGACATTCGTTTCTGGGATTAGTGGGGTATTTAAGCCTCTCTTCTCTTCTCCGCACTGTATATGTCAGTGAGGGTGCTTGTGGAAATAACTAATCAGTCTTGATGGGGGCGGTAGTTACTGTTTGGTTACGACACCGGGTAGGCTCTTACTAGCATTGGTCGTTGAACTGGGGACTGGCGGGCGCCGAGGTGGAGGGGGGGAGTTTACTGATTTTTGTCTGTTATCCATAGTGTCATTTCGGGAGCGCTCGTGGTGATAAGAGGGGATCTTGGTCCTGCAGAGTTATCCAGTCAACAGAAGGAATTCATAACTGCAGCGACCTCCCTCGGAGCCCTAATCTTCAGTGCATTCTCGGGTGCACTTGCGGACCAGATTGGAAGGAAATGGGTTATTGCTATCGCGGATGTTGTGTTCATAACGGGGGCCGTTATTCAAGCCGTCGCCAAGTCGGTTTGGATTATGGTGGCTGGGTATGTTTGAGCTCCCTCGTACTGCTACCGGGATGAATACTTATGGGACCCGTCTCTTTTCAGCCGTTTCGTTATCGGTTGGGGAGTTGGTTTGGCTAGTTTGATTGTACCGCTCTACCTCGCCGAGCTTTCGCCTGTGAGTCTATTATTATTCGTTCCTGTTGCTTCCTCATATTTACTTTTTCTAAGTATGATGAGGGAAAATCTACTGACTAATCAACCAGGCACATTATCGTGGGAGGATGATTCTGATCAATGTGCTTTTCATCACTTTCGGTCAAGTTGTTGCCTATGCTATTGGTGCTGGGCTCACACACGTAGATGCTGGATGGAGGTGAGTAGTTTTGTCTTCTTACGAATGAGTGTAAATGGCAACGATCGACTGATGAGCTAATTGATAGAATACTGATTGGAATCGGTGCTATCCCAGCGGGTATACAGTTCATAATCCTATACTGGCTTCCGGAGAGCCCTCGTTATAGTAGGTGGCCTTCTTTGTTTTTTTGCCAATTTTACCATTGCGCTCCAGGGGCTCTAACATACCTTTTCTTGATTGCTAGTGGTTCGGAAGGGTCGAGATGAAGCTGCCCGGAAGGTCCTGTCTACAATCTACAGTGGAGCGCAAGCAGCAGATATTGAAGAAAAGGTCGCGTACATTCGCGAGTTCACTGAGGATAAGAGGCCCGGAACAAAGTGGGAGAAGGCGAAAAAGGACTTCAAGAGTCTGTACATTGTTCCTTCTAACCTTCGGGCATTAATTCTTGCTTGTGGGTTGCAGGGTATTCAGGTATGTCCATGCTGTGTACTGTAGGGGGAAAATTTGGAGTTCAGGACGATTACTGATACTGAATGGTAGCAATTCTCTGGATTTAACTCCTTAATGTACTTGTAAGTGTCCCGGATGTCCGAGCGCTATCATGGGAGAGGCCAAAACAACTAATGGGCACCTTCAGCTCCGCCACAATATTCAAAATAGTGGGATTTGAAAATCCTACAGCGGTTAGCCTCATTGTCGCTGGAACGAACTTCGTGATGACGGTAATCTCACCACTACCTAGCCTCGCGCCTCCAAAATCTACCGTACTTTGCGCGCGCACTACTAACGAACGTAAAAAAAGTGCGTAACCTTCACAATAGTCGACCGCATCGGCCGTCGTAGGATCTTGATTGGGACCCTCTGGGGTTGCTCGGCCGGCCTGATACTCTGCGCAGTAGCCTTCCACTACCTCCCCCGTGATGCCAGCACCGGCCAGATCAACGCGACAGGTTCAAACCGCTGGGCCATCCTAATCCTGGTGAGCCAGATACTCTACGTGATGTTCTACGCCCTGGGGATCGGAAACATCGCTTGGGTCGGGCAGTCCGAGGTTTTCCCCTACAACGTGCGCGGCTTCGGCACCGGCATGGCCACCGCCACGAATTGGGGTGCGAACTTGATCCTTGGAGCCACCTTTTTGACAATGATGGACCGGATGACGCCCAGCGGTGCGTTTGGGTTTTACGCTGGGCTGTGCTTTTTGGGCTGGTTGTTTGTTATATTCTTGTTCCCAGATTTGAGTGGGTTCACCCTCGAGGAGGTGGCGGAGATATTGAGTACTAGCTTTGGCATTCGGGAGACGGGGAGGAGAAGGAAGGCGCTGAAGCAGCTTGGTGAGGAGGAGAAGAGGAGGAGGGAGGAGGCGCTCATGGAGAAGGTTTGATTGGTGTCTTTTTTATTCGTATCTTTTCATCACTCATTTGGCCTCCTATGGGGGAGGAGTAGGTGGAAGAGCAAAAGAAGTGTGGTATGAACCATGTATGTAATTATGAAGCAAACAACCCGTTTTTCCCATTGATGCCTGGGTTTTGCGAGGTTTACGGACGTCCGTGCTGGGCTGGTTCATGAACAAGCACTCGGTGACAGCTCACGTTCGATCATCCGCCCGTCATGGGAGAAGGGAGAAAGAAGACGGGCGAAAAAGTAATCATGTACGCCAACGTTCCACACTAAACGTCCTAACCAAATAAAAGGCACCTACCAAAGACAAACTTACTGAACCTCAAGAAACAACCAACTTGAGCATCACAAAACTAAACTGTCAAGAAGAGCCCACGAATCCCAAGATATATGTCGAGTCACCTATATTCTCCCCACCAACAAATTTCGGCTACACCTGGCCCCACTTTCAGGAGTTGCCTGACAAATCTGATTCAACCCAGTGGCTATTTTCCTCATTGCACTTGAGCTGGAGACACGGATAGGGGGACATCTCCGGGTCTTTCAGCCCGAGGAACCTCACCGATAGGCGGGCCGGTGTGTTGGGGATTTTTGGGTGACCGGGTGGCTCGAGGAAGGGAAGGAAAGGGTGGGAAGGGGTGGGTATTTATGGGGAAATATCTCAACATCACACCAACAATTGTGATAGATAGGCCCGAGCGATATTGGTATAGAGATTGGGGCTTTTTGATACGCATGTGAAGGCTTTGAGACCGGTTGGGGGGGGGGGGGGGGGGCACAGGAAACGGGTGGGAAGCTGAGGGAGTATTGGCATAATAGGGAAATATCCGGGGCTTCCGTGCACACTACAGCTCCTTGTATCGTACGGGATGTACATGTGTGTTTCTGTCGTGGTTCTGCAGTTGGGGCTTTGGAACGCAACAACCTGCTGACCCATTGAAACACCGCAAAAACTAACGGGAAGACACATTCGCCGCGGGAAACAATATTGAAACCTCTAGCGTATCGGTGCGGTTTGTGGTTGTGTGTCGAGGCTTGAAAGCTGAAGATTCACAATCAGGTAGCTCGTTCTGTGAGTGCACATACAAATTTTTGGTGCCTACCCGGAAATTTAGAGCTCCCCCGGACAGGACTGCCTGCATTGGGAAAGGGTGGGTTTAGTCGACGAAATAAAGCCCGGACTTTGGATCCTTACATACTTAGCCGCTCATATCTGAAGATATATTTATACAATAATTCATCGGAGGATTGACATGGAAAGTGTAATAATCGAATGGCAATTTTTTCTTTCCATTCCTCTGGCCTGGGATTTCCGTGTCGCCACGAGGCACAGCGCCCGACACGCAACGTGCTATTATATATGCCCAAGAAGGCGAGCAAGGAGCCAACCAGTGGAGCCACCTAAATATGCATAGCTTACACGGTTAGTCTCTACAGTCACCATTTATTCCACAAGATCTTAAGAAAAAAACCCGGAGGAATTCTCCAGTAGGAGAGTTTAACTTTACACCCGTGGTTGGGAGCAGGTTACACTGCAATTAAGACCCCCGATTAGATGGTGAAACTAATCATGAGAGATCACTCGGTCACAAACCCCAGTTGTTGTATCATATCGATATGAGATAACTCTTGGCTGTGGTGGCAGTAGAAGATAGATGGATCTTTCGGTAAGCGACTGGAAAGGATACAAGCTAGTTATTTATGGACATGGTATAATTGAACTTGCCTGGGCTTACTATGACAGACTTGCCCGACACCGTCATTAACGAGGCAACATACGAAGGCCAACTAGGAAACAGAAGGGGAAGAAGAACCACCAGTCCTAACTATCTCCCGACTCAGAAACGCAAAAAGGCCTGACCGAAGTGTGATACTTGAGGGCACAAAAAAATCCGTTACATCAATAGTAGAAAATCCCGGGGTGAATTAAACTGTGCCTACATGAAGCATTAGAGAGCACCACGAATCTCCCCGAAATCGATTCTAAATAAGCACCGTAGAACCTTCTTGCGCAGCATATCACCCTTTCCAAATGCCAGGCTCTATGAATCCAGGTTTGGGCTGGAGGTGGAAACGGTTGGCTCCAAGGTCATGTATTTCCGCCACCGCAAGAACTGCACTAATATAATTGAGCCTTGCCATAAGATTGGAGTTTACCCTCACTGTGCCCCCCCCCCTCAATACTAAAGGACAAACTCCGGACGTTCGAGTGTGGTCCTCGATTATTCCTGTTTTTATGGTCTGGGACGGAAGCACCTGGGATGGCGGGCAACTTGTATCTGTAACGTCGCATTCCCTATTATATTGGATTATGGGACTTGAAAGGGGAACTGCTTTACCTTTTCTCCACAACCTCTACGACCACAGACGTTTTAAAGTCATTTGCTCAATCGGGTTTCCTTCATGATGGCGAAGCACTCATACTGTAGCTCAAAACGCCCAGTTTTAGTGTTTTGTCGGATGGTCACCATTCAGAGTTCGCCCCTGGCTGTTAGTACATAAAGTGTCGTGATGATTAGTGGATTCCCTCCCCGGGAAGTTTGTGGTTAGGTTGTTTGTTACATAACCCCCGATGTTGGCTTGAACTCGGGAGCTTGGGAGGGGGAAAAGGAGATTGGATGGAGATTCCGAAAATCCCTCGTCGGGATAGCACATATCCGGCGTCGGACTCCATTCAGGAAGGCATTTGCTGCCGACATTATTTCTTTTTTTTTTTTTTTTTTTGCTCTCTTGCCTTGTTTGTGTGTTACTCCACCCTGTTATTTTCGCACCAGTATAACCCTTCCGTAGAGAGGGAAGTCGAACATTTCCCCCCGACAATTCCAAGCTCACTTAACGAAAAAACACAGACCAAGACAGAAATTTACAAACCCCATCCTGTCAATACGATACCAGCAAAGTGTAAAGAAAAGCGGAAGAGAAGACAGGAAAACCATAATAACATCTTTTTCAAAAGAAATCAACTATGATAAATTAGGAACAACCTGAGCCAAACCACCAAAAACTGCACCAAGATCCCAAAACGTATGTCGAGTCACCTTTATTCTCCCCATCAACAGGCTTCCCCACGCGGGGTTCCACCCTCAGGGGTTGCATAATAGGCCTGGTTCGACCCAGTGACTCCTTTGATCCTTGTGTTTGAGCCGGAGACACGGACAAGGGAGCATCTCCGGGTCGTCCAATCTGCGGCACCTCTCCGATAGATGGGCTGGCGTGTTGGGGATTGTTGGATGGCCCGGGTGGCTCGAGGGAGAGAAGTCGGGGGGGAGGGGTCGGTGGATATTCATAAGGAAGTAATTTGGTGCCAAGAATTATGATGAGACAGTTGAGCGATACTGGTGGGTCAGGATTGAGGTTAGGGGGAGGGTATTGGGTGTCCGAGTGATAGCATGGAAGGAGGGGCAATGGCTGAACTACTTATATAATCGCGGGTTGGGGCGACAATACCTGTAGATATCGTTCGCTTCATAAATGCTCAAATCAAAAAGGGTGCCAGCAGTTCTTCCCAATTCAACTTGGCACTTGGTGGGGTTACTTACATCCCAAACCCACGGACACATCTGTAGTAAACATCACCGGAAATCACCCGACGAGCAAGTTACCGAACCCCCGAAAATGCGTTACAATACTCTTGATGCCCGACCTGAAAGTTGGGCGAAACGGCCTGAACGAGGTTAGCATACGCCAAAAACACACGGTGCCATGGTACAGTACCCCGAACAAAAAAGAATAAAAATCCACCCATCAGTAGGATAACTACAATACTCATCCACAGTAATACCGCACAAGCCACCCCTAATACCCAGCCCAAGAGTTGAGCCATCAGCACCGAACCAGCCTCCACAATCCGGGTAATCAGCCGAAAGACGCCGTCAAATACAGCACTGTCCAAGTAGGCCAAATAAATATATCACACGAGAGCCGGGTTTTTCGAACAAGACAACTCCAGAAACCCTCCACCTCCCTTCGGGCACTCTCAAAGAACTAAAGACCACAATAGTAGCATAGCATGGAACCCCTCGCCAAACCGAAAAACCTCCAAAAAAAAAAAAGTGAAAAAAACCCCGCCAANNNNACTCGAACTCCCCCCACTCAAACAGTAAAAAAAACTGTTTAGCTCATCTTTGTGAAGCGTGTCATCCTTAGTGCAGGGGCCATGCTAATCTTCTCTGTATCGTTTCAAATTGACCAAATGTCCCGAAGGACGAAAGTATCCTTTTTTCGCTCCCTATATACCCCCTCCCCCTTGTTCCAACTTTTGCCGTAGCGCTCGCCACCACCGCCACAGCGCATGCACAAGAACAGAGCTCATCTCCATCACATCACGAACCAAATTTACCATCCCTCGCCAGCGCGAGCCATCGAAATATAATACATACTTCAACTACAACCAACCACTAAATCACCACGCACAACCGAGAAGGAGAGGAAACGGAAAAACAAGTTTGCAGAATGTCGGAAGCCTACGAGCGAGAACGGTACTTTGCCCCCCTTGTCCACCTATCTTCTGCCTCAACCTCCAAACTAACTCGAAAAGACAAAACAACGCTCGCCTCGACGACCTCGCTTCCAAGGTGACCTCTCTCCGGGACGTCACGATAAATATATACGATACCGCTCGGGATCATGAGATTATTGATAACTCGGTTCATCCTCCCCCTAGATTCTCCCCCCGGTAGGGCGGTGGACTAACCCTGATTATTATTTTCGTTTTTATCTTATTTAGAACGAAGTCTTTGCAAACTTCACGACGGGGTTGAAGCAGAGTGCCGGCCGGATCACGCGCATGGCCGCCACCGGGAGTAGAGGGCAGACGATGAAACTTGCTGGTATGATCGTGGGTGGGGTTATTATTTTGTATTTCCTTTGGGGAATGCTCTTTTGAAAGGTGCCCTTTACGAGGGTTTGGGCGGTGATAATGATGATGAGGGCGATGGGGGAGATTTCTTTCCTTTTTGATTTATTGATTGATTGGTTGGCGGGATTAGTTTACACCTACAGGCGTTCGGGTCGTTTGTAAAGTACTGTACGCGCGGAACAAGGATAAGACGGGATCGACAGTCTACCTTAGTTTTACAGCATGTTTATACTTATTTATTTATTTGTACGAAGTGGAAATTACAAACAGTGCTGGTATCTAGTCGAGGACCTAGCGCGATAATCTAATTATGGAGAAACACTTCACTTCGTGACACTTCTACCACCACCGATTTCTACAAGCACCAAAGTCAGTATCGCCATAGAAACCCAAGATCAGGAGGGGGAGGGAGGAAACCCACCTTGCCCCAACCGATAATTCCCAATCTTCTCCCAGTCGATCCTCTGCCTGCTGATAGGCAACTGCCGTCTAAGATTCTTGAACGCCCCCTCGCTAAGTGCCCCAAAAGCCCTATTCAACTCCTCCTGGTACTTCTTCTCATGGTTAGCAATAGCTTTGACGATCTCAGCCGAAGTCCCCGAGTTCAGCGAGACTTGAACCGGCTTCGTGGTGAGCAACCTGACGTTTCCATCCTCGTAGTAGTGAACATCCACCTGAATGGTGCCGGTAAGCTCTTTGCTGGAGGGGGAGTAGGTGTACGTAGACCTCCAGCGGCCATTCCTATGATCCGTTAGCTCCCAACCAAGAATACCAGGGGGAGAGAGAAGGGGAAAAGTAATACTAACCAGTAATTAGAAGGACTATATTTATTTCCAACAACCACCACCGCAACCGCGGCATCGTCCTGAACCGGATACACCCCGAACGCTGGAGACGAGGGGTAATGCTCCTTGACATGCGGAGCTACATCTCTCAACAAAGCCTTTCTACACCCAACCATCATCCGTCAGTCACCTCTCAGTTCCAGTATATAAAAAAGGGAAACTCACATCAACTCCGCATTCCCACTCTCCAAAACCCAACTCTGCGGATTCGAAGATTTCTAACCACCCACCCCTCCATCAGCCTCCTCCCCCCTCCTCCTCCATCCATCCATCTGCCCATCCCGCCCGGGGTAGTAACAAACCTGCTTAGCATGATCAAACTCAAACGAGCACCGACTCCCCACATCAAAGAACCTCCCATCCGGCAAACAATTGTACCCCGAGATGATGACCTGTTCACTGGAGCCGGGCAGTTTCGTAGTGATCAGTTGCCCCTTGTTGTATTTTTCCATGGCGGGTATCACGCCTTCAAGGACGGCGGGGTCGTCGTTTACGAGCGTTTTTATGTCTTTTACTTGGTCAGCTCCGGCCAAGGTGGGGAAGTGGAGGAGGAGTGGTGGGATCTAACCGGCGATCACATCTTGGAGCTATGGTGGAGGAGGGGGAGAAGTTAGTGGGTTGATAAGGAACAGAGAACGGGCGTGAAGTAGAGTAGAGCAGAGTACCTCTCCAGGCGGAGCATCAAGAACGAAGCTAGATGCGGTCTCAATTGTTTCTGCAACGGACATTGTGATGGATAAACTCGTGTAAGTAGGTGGAGAATAAAGATTCGCGGTGATGAGAGGAGGTAAGTAAGTTACAAGCACTTTACTGTTCGACACCGATGTTACTTTCACCCCACTATGCCCTCGTTGGCGCTTGGCGTTTGTTGGTATTAGCTAACCGGATTTGATAGTTGCCATTGGTCGAGCCCATTGCATAACAGTATGATACCGGTATCTAGACAATCATAGACAAAAAATTCTATCAAAAGTTAAGAACAGTGCTAGGAAAAGGGCTGCAAAGGAAATCAAAAAAATTTAATATATTGCACAGCAGCCAAAAGTAGAACCCCTTCAATGCCATTCCCATCCAATCCAACCCATGTTAAACGCCCCCAATAGCAAACGAATTTAGAGCACGATTTGAGGAAGGAAAAAACAAAACAAAAAGTAAATCCCCACATTCACTGTGTCTCACTCCCAGGCACAACTTCATACTCGTAACTCGAGAATTGCGACAAAGGCGGGGGTAACGGGAACGTCTCCATCAAGGAACTAGGCAACAACTGACTGACTGTGATGGGCCTCATCTCCCCCCCTCTCCCTTCCTCTACCTCCTCCTCCTCCTCCTCCTCCTCCTCCTCCCTCTCCTCTTCCTCCCCCTCTTTATCTTCCCCAGCCGGCAGACCTGGCGACGAAAATCCCCCAGCCAATACCGCCGGCAACGCCGGTGGAGAAGACTCCCTCCCACCATGATGGTAAAAACTCGACGGCAATTGCTGCGTTCGCACCGGGTTGAATGCATGTAATTCACCTGGGCCAATATCACCATCGTCACCATCATCGCCTTCGTCCCTTTCGAATTCGTCCTCACCCATGCTTTGAGTTGGTGACGGCGGGAGTATTTCATCGTCGTCGCCGTCGGCGTGGTGGTACGGAAGTTGCGACTCTTCGATTTCCAGTCCGTCTGCGGCGGCGGCAGGAACAGGGGGTTTTAGAGGGAGGGGAATAAAGGTGTCCCGGAAGTTGATCGGTATTTGAGTTGTTGTTGTCATGATGTTGACCCGGGAGTTGTCCTGGGCGGTTTGTGGGGATAGGGAGGATGGACAGGGGGATTGGGTTTCTCGTTTGATATTCCTGGCGGGCAAAGAAGGCGAAGGAGAAGCTGAAGGCGAATGTGAATTCGCAATTGTAGGCTCTGAAGCACCGAACGGATCCCCAACATCCTCATCCCCACCAGACTTCTGCGTAGAAATGCACAACTCCTCATTCTCCCACCACTGACTACTTTTAACAACCCTTTCCTCCCCCTCTCCCTCCCCCCTCTCCTCCAACCGAAATGGGATCCCTCCACGAGGCCCCTTCGGCGTCCACGGCGACCCCGGCGGCGAATGCGAACTCGGCACTTCCCTCCTACACCTCTTCGGCGTCTCTGGCGGCCCCATATCCTCCCCTTCGAAGCTCTGTGTAGCAAACCCGAATTGCGTCTCGGCGATCTCGTCGTCCGAAGCATACACCCTCTTCTTCCCATCGCCGCCGCCGCTGCTGGTGGTGGCAACTCCCTTACTGAAGCCGAAAGAGGATAGCGCGGATTGCCGCGGTGGTGCCGGTGATTCCGAGGACTTTTTTGTGCGGACGCTCTTTGTGGTGTGGTAGTTTGGGCCGGCGAGGCGGGTTTGCTTCGGACCGGAGCGGGGGGTGGGGGGTTGTTTTCGGGGCATTTTTCGGTCCTTTTGACCCGTTTTGCAGTGGTTGGTGGTGGGAATGAGGGGAAATGTAGTATGATACCAGTAGAGTATTATACGGTGGAGACGGGTTAAACTAAGTCAAGTGTGCGAATTGGTGAGTTGTGCACTCTTGCTCGTTACCTTTCCAATCCCCTCCGTCTCACGACATGCCAAGTCCTCCTACCTTCTTTCCTCCTGTTTGGTTGGGCTACCATGCGTTGACCCGTGGTCCGGCACGGGGGTAAAATGGAGTGAGAGCAGACGCGACTAAGGTAGAGTTAGTCATAGCGGTTAAGCTAAGTTACACCGTGATCACGCCTCTACGCGACGCGCAGCAAAAATTTCCACTTGGATTACCTATTTTGGAATGGCCTCTATCATAACGTCATCCAACGCAGAATAAGCACACCAACTTCAGAGCGGAAATATATTCAATGCCATGCCATCAAAAATACTGACTTAACTACCACACCAGCAGAACAACTCTCAACTTACATCAACTACCGTAACTTAACTATTTCCGACCTACCTGGTAAAGAAGCTACGTATCGTATCGTATCGCCTGCAAAAACCACAACCTGAACCCCTCCACCGTGTAACAATCTCATCTTCCTCCACCAGGAACCAACATCATGCCGCAAGTAATAAATAGACGTATGGTGGAAAGAAATAGGAACAAGCACATGCAAATGAAGAATCGGGTTATGAGAGAGTAGTGGAAAAAAGTAGAAGAAAAATAATAAAAAAAGTTAAAAAGGGCAACAGGAACGTACTATGTTATGACAAATCGCAACCAGAAACGTAAATCAGTTTCGCCTCTCTCTACCTTAAAAAAGCCTTTCCCAGAAAATGAAAAATGAGACTTGTGTAAAGAAACGAAAGAAAAGATCAGATTAGCAGAAAAGAGAAACAAAACGCCAAGTTAGCTAGTTGGTGATGTTGCTTTTTTTTCTTTTTTTGTTGCTCCATACCTCCGCTAGCACGTTATGAAAGATGGAAAGCTCCCTGTCCCTCTTGTATAGCGACAGACAACCGCTGCTTGAGGATTTCAAAGGTGGAGTAGTCCGGGAGCTTTAGGTAGTTGACACAGGTCATGACGCTGGGGAGGTAATCGTCCGAAGTGTAAGGCGGCTCGCTTGGTTTGCAGACCACGGTGAAAAGCGGTGTCAAACTCTTGAAGCCTATTAAAAGTTAATACCGTACATACTGTAAAAAGTGAGTAGTCACTCACCTCCAATGGGGAGCTTCGGACTGCCAGTAACAAATTGAAGAAAGTCGCGACGCTCCTGGGCATTGAACTCGCTCATGGAAGTCAAGAGATTACGCACACTCTTGCTGTCCATGTTGAATCCATGATCGGCCTTAATAGAGTCCATCAACGCTAAAAGAGAAACGAAAAAAAAAACCAGTGAGCAACTCTCCATATAACAAATAAAGAATTGAAAACTCACTCTCAAGAGACCAGTCCTCCTCATTGCGACCAAAGAGCATGACCAATTCATCGGGCGTGAAAGCCCTCAACGCAGAATAAGGGAAGACCTGCGAGAACCCGCTACGGAAAGCCTCGGCTTGACGCCGAACACCACTCCCAAGGGTAAGATCAATGACTCTATCGACATATTCCTTGACATTATCAATAGTAACCATAACATCACCGCCACCTGGAATGAGCTCGATATGCGGATACCCTGGAAGAGTAAAGTCAAGCCCAAGATCTTCCACATGAACCCCGTCAAACACAATCTGAGCAGCCCTCTTAGCCTTGCCACCCAAGCTAAGAACCTTGTTGTTGTCAATTTCCCCTTTAGCCAAAGCAAATTTCCTCAAAAGCCTCATGGAGCTCGCGAGATCCTTATCGACAGTCTTGACGGCACCGAGGGATGGCGCAACCGCTTCGTCAGCATTCTCGCCAGTACGGAAAAAGGTTGGGTTGAAGGATATGTCGATTATGCGCGAATCCAGCATCGAACGTGCTACAAATTTACCCAACATGGTGAACAAGTGCAGAACCTTACGCCCGTTCTCGGACTCCGCCATAGCATCACCCATAGGAGCCGGGAACAGCCCCTGCTGTCCAAAGGCAAACTCACTCTCCGGCGAAGACTCGTTTTCCCTCCAAAGCTTGATCTTCTTCCTGGCGAATGCCCTAGATACGCTAGAGTAAAATTCAAGAGTAGGTCCAAGCCCAGTGCCAACCTCTTCAAAATACTCAACCTCAAGAACGCTAGGGGAAGCGCCATAAAGATCCATAACCTTGATGGCAGACTCGAGTATGCGAAGCCTAGAAATCCGAACTTTCTGTCTCTGAAGCCTACCAAGGAACGGCCGGTTATCGTCTCTATGGCGATCTTGCCTGGAGTCGCCAGTGGACTGTGAATTCTGCCACCTGGTCATAGACCTCGAATATCCAAAAGAAGTAGACTGTAAGAACAAATGGCGGGTCTCAAAGGGGAACAAGAACGGATAAAGTCTAGCCAGGTCCTCGCTCCAACTAGGCAGGCAAGCGCTTGCAACAATCAAAGGCTCCTCTAATTGACGATTCAACTTGGCAGTCAATTTCGTATTGACAAACTGGCTGAGAGGCTGTGGGTTCTTTGGCTTCATAGCCTCCCTATCCCCAGTAAACACATCATCAAGATTGGCGTTGAGTGCATGTAGAATGCTTAATAACTGTAAAATTGAAGAAGAGACCCTATTCTTGTCCAGGGACGCAGGGAATCCGGTGCTAACTTGGGAACTGTCAGGAGCAGGGGAGAGCGAGCCCTCCGGGGGTGTGGGTCCTGTGACTCTCCGGAACTTGATGGGATGAACAGTTGACCACACATTTCTGAAGGTTTGGTCCTCAGCCGTATCGTTTCGCCCCAACTGCACTGCTCTATAGATAGTCGTGTCATTAGAGATAACGTGATCGCCAATACTAAACTCGATATGCCAGTCAAGCGGAGACGGCATTGCCCCCGGATAGCCAGCCGGAAGTCCTCTATTAGTTGGTGTAGATGTCTGCGAAGAGGATCCAGGATTGTGGGTAGCAGGGGGAGCGCCAGAAGGAGTTGCCACCCTAGTTCCATCATCTTTGCGAGCAGTAACCTTACCAGTAGTACCCACTTCCAAATTAACCGCTCCGGCCTCAGGCTCGGGTTCGTCATCTAAATCTCTATCCAAATCTTCCAACACAGTATCCATCTCGTCCATGTCATCATCTTCAGGAATTGGCCTCTCATCCATACACTCAAGTGGCGCTTGCCCGGAAGGCTGAGTTGGTTGATTCTCCCGTTCGGCCCCTGAAACCTTCCCACGAGAACTGCTCGCCGACGCGCCCTCTGGATTGGATCTCTTATTCCTCGATTGACGCCTCGCCTGTCTCGGCCTAGGAGGAGCAGGGGTGGAAGAAGACGCAGCGTCCCCAGGAAGGCCGCCCGGTCGAGAATTGGGTCCTGCTAACCCGGCCGCCGCAGCAAAGGCCGCAAGAGCATTAGAAAGCCCACCACCCCCTGAACCGCCTGGATCCCGGCGCCCACTTCTAGGTCGCTCCGACAAGGAAATCCTGGGTCGAAGATAGTCATCCAGGGCCTTAAACGTAGCAATGGCATGAATAGATACCATGATATTACGGTAGGGTCGAGGGATTTCGGAATCTTCATCAGCCACCAGCTTCAAGCGCAATTGCTTCGCCAGCATAGACGCAGCACTGCTACGGTTTCCGTCGAAAGTATTCTGGTGAACAGTAACAACCTCAAAGTGCTCGGAGCGGCTAAGAAGATCCTGAAGTTTATGGACCAAAACACTGAAAGGCGTATCCCCTTCACTACTAACAGCCGGATGCACACCACTACGCATAAACACCTCAAGGAAAGCTCGTCTAATATCTATGCTCCGCGGATCTATAACCAGTTAGCCAACCGCCCACATACAGGTAAAAAAGAGTAGGCATACCAGAACTGCTGCTCAAAACAGCCAGCAAAGCCTCCACAATATGGGAGTTCAAAAGCTCAAAGCTAGAGATCGAACTCAGGGAGTTATCATTATCAAAGTATGTCGCCAATCTCTCAAATAAGGCCTCTGGGTTATTCTTAGACTTGAGTCCTGTGGCTAAACTCTTCAATTCCTCCATGATCGTCACAGCCTTTTGTTTAGTCTCAGCATTCTCGTCCCTGTCGTGACCTTCCATGAACCTCTTAGCCTTCTCAGTGATCCAATCAGCCATCCCAGTCGAAGTGCTTGCCGGAACATGTCGAGACGAAGACGAAGACCTAGAGCTAACAGGCGAAGAACTCATACGATCCTCGCTGTCTCTAGAATCCTCAGACTCTCTATCAATGTCCCCACGCTCAGCAGCCTCCTTCTCCAGCGCCGCCTGCTCATCCTTCTTAGATGCAAGCTTAGAAATCTCCGAAATAACTCCCTCACGGTAAAAGTGATACTGGTAAATCTCGGGTAAACGACGAAGAAGTAACTCGGCAGCCTGTAACGCCGCCAATACAAGCGTGGGATGATCCTGCTGTGAAAGTATAGACGCCAAATGTGAAGCAAACTGTACACTTGATAGTGATTCCCTGAGTATATCCGCGTCCAAATTGGATATCATCTTTAACTGTGCATTAAGGACCTTCTGGCGAACACTAAGATTGACAGTACTCGAGTAGGCATCCGTCAGAGTCGGCAAGAGAACCGTTGCAAAACGTTTCATCTCGCCCTTGCAATCCTCCAACATTTTACGCCGCTTCTCGTCCGGATCATCATCGTCGTCTTCTCCTTCATCCGAGGGAGCTTTGGTCGTGCCCCCGGAACTATCTTGGGAATCAAAAGCAGCGCCGAAAACATCATCTTTGTAAATGGTTAACACTGCCAAATGGGGACCGCAATTGAACTTACCATGTGGAAGGCCTGGTAGCAATTCACATATAACATTCAATGTCTCAGATACTTGCTCTCTTGGTCTATGGATAAGGGCTTGCATAGTCATAACACTATCGTTCTTCATTGCAGCCCCATCATGCGCAACCGGGGGCGAAACCCCAGTCAAAATCTGATACAGGGTATCCACGATATTCATTTTAAACATGTCCACGGACAGTCTAGGGCTGGCCTTGGCAATGATCGACAGGACACGCAGGAATTGTGTATGAATGTAAGGCCCAACAAGATTCGTCGTCCCAGGAAGGAGTAGCTGTAAGATGGCATTCATCATCTCTTTCGACATGAGCTGTTCTAATTTATCGGGATAGTGGCGGAAACTTTCCACTATTCTCGCCACACACTGGCAAGCTTGCTCCACAACCTTCTGATCACTGCTCCCCAAAACATTCAATAGGATAGGCATAACATCCCGAACCGTAGGGAAGCAATCATCAGGAATATTTCGACAGCAGTTAGCCGCAGTGGTAACTGCTGTCCTCTGAACATTAGTAGCGAAGAAATCAAGGTAGGTAAGACAGGCCGTCAGTCCCCCCTCCCGCACAATGGATGTCGGATATTCTACAGATATTTTCTCAAGAGTCTATGCAAAACCAATCAAAGTTAGTCACCACATCAAAACTTCAAATAATAAACAGGTAAGCTCACACTCAGAGCCTGCTCAGCCAAATCAATGTACTGAATTTCCATCAACTTCCGACAAAGAACAGGAACTGCACCACCGTATACAACATTCGCAGTAGCCGCCGGCAAAGCCTCCATAAGGTTTGCGATGCAACGGCAAGCTAACAACATCATCTCCGGGTTTTCTCCGAACGGCCCCTGATCTTCCATCAAGCTCACAAGCTCCTTCACGAACTGATCCGGGGAAAAGTGACCCGAAAGGTTATCTTCGGTTGATACCAGCAAGATCTCGGCAAGATCCTGTAAGGCGATCAATTGTGTAGAGGGGTCGTCTTTCTGACGTAGGCTGGCAAGGTTATCGCGAAGTCGAGAAGAAATGCCTGACACCATTCCAGAAAGTGCCCGCAGGGTACTTGAGAGCCCGCTAGACCCACTAACCCCCCCGAGATAACTCCCTTCAAAGACGTCATCGTCGTCGTCGTCTTCGCGTTCATAGTCTTCGTCTCGGTCCTGGTCATCATCATCTCCTGCTCCCGGGTCGACCATATCCTCATCGTGGTCCTCGTCAAAGTTATCTTCCTCCACCTCGTTCGGCTCACTCATCGGGACGTCGGGGTCGTTGTGTTCTGGGTTCATTTTCGGTGCGGCACGACGAGAGGAGGATGAGAAGGTAGAAGAAGGTGTGGCGGGGTTATCTGTGCAACGCTTAGTCAGGGGGGGGCCCTCGAAACCATTGGGTGTAATAGAGAGACTACTACCTCCTGCCGATTTCTTGCTACGGCTTCCTCTACGCTTTGGTGTCGCAACGTCAGGCGCTATGTTTGAATTACTAGGCTCACCAGCAGGTCTATAGAGATTAGCACAGAGTTAAAACATACTAAAGTGAAAATAGGGTATTAATAAAAAGAAAGGGTAAAACATAGAACAGGAGCGAAATAGCGGAAAACGGTCAGCAAAAAAGATAAAAAAATGTGAGAAGTTACCCTTGATCTCTCATATCAAGCTCCGCACGCTTCCCCTTCCCCTTTCGCCGACTAGATTGCGGGGTGGCAGGAATTTCGGGTTGTTGATTAGATACCGAAGAAAATGCGGCTGCCTTTGAACGTTTCCGGCTCCTGACCTGAGAAGTAGGGGGCTCCGAAGCCTCCGCCGCCGTAGCCGAGTTTTTACGTTTGCGCGGCGGTTTAGAGGAGGTTGAGGCGGCAGTAGTGGTAGTAGTAGCGGTGGGTGGAGTAGCAACGGGGGTTTGGGAGTTGCTATTACTGGCTAACGAGGCGGCCTGGTCCGACAATTGTCTCGTCGATGAACGAGTTACTCTGCGAGGAGGCATGAACAAGCGGACTTCAGGCAATTTGTGTTTTTTTTTTGTTGTGGGAAGGAGAAATGATGGGTGAGCAGTACTCGAGAAGGAAGAAACGGTGTATAACTACCTTCGTGGAAGATTGGTGTTTCCGCTGCTCGTTGTGGTAGTGTATGTGGGAGTGGGGATGGAGGCGGGTAAGGATGGGAATGAGGAGGAGGCAGCTAAGGAAGAAGAGGCGGAAGATGTGACCGGGTCGCCTGCGGGTGTATTTGTGGTGGGATTGAATGCGGAAACGAGTGAACCCGAGGGCTGCGGGGATTTTCGAGAGGGTAAGGTTGGAGGGGTCGATGAAGTGTTTAGTAAAGTAGAGGAGGGAAGGGTGGGTGATAGCGGGTGATCTGCAAGCAACGAGAGGGTTGAGGCTGAAGTGCTTATCACAGTGGATGTCGGACTGACTTCGGCTCTTCCAGGTGGGCGAGTAGGCTGAGATCTAAGCTCCATACGATGCCGCCATCCACAGAGGATCCGGTCAGGGAGGAAGGGATAGTACGGTGGTACGGAGTGGAGGGGTGTGTGTGTGGAAAGAAGGGATGGGGTAGATCAAGCAAGATGGAGCGGAGGAAACGGAAGGGTACGCGAGAAGAAGGCAAGACAGAGAGGGAGTGGGGTGAAGATGAAGTGTGGTGGGTTGTGTGAGTGTGTGAGAGCACAGAGAGTAAAGGGAGTGAGTGAGTGAGTGAGTGAGAGAAGACAATGAGAGAACGCAAGTGCGAGTGTGGGGGTGGTACTGTACAGTACAGCAGGGAAAGCGACTTCACTCTCTGTAAGCACCGCTTTCTTTTTTTCTTTCTTTCTTCCCTTTCTTCAATTCCCCCCGTCTTACTGGTTCAAATGCTAGTCAGCTACCTATCGACGTCACAGACAACCTTTCTTTCTACTTTCTTTCTTTCTTCCTCCTCCTCCCCGCTCCCTCTTTCTCTGTATCGTCCGTGGTGGCGAGAAAAATGTTTCTTCTTTCTCCTCTCTCTTCAAAACCTTTGGAGGGGATGAGCCGAGTTTGGTTGCTCAATGGAAGTGGTGGCTCAGTTACACACGTATTCCCATGAAGGGGGTGATGCACAACATCACAAAAGTCCCTTCGCAGTCTAGATATATATCCAAACACCAAGTAAACGCTTCCGTTGATGTCTCACCTTTTTTCACCATGTCATAAACCCCTCTCGCCAATGATAATCATAATAATATTATCGCACAATAGCTGATCGCCAGAGGCCCAAGGATTCTCTCGAACGAATACTGTACTCACTAGTTAATCTAAGGACTTGAACAAAAAACTCGCCAGAGTCTCGAGACTATAGCACAGCAGCACCTCAAATCTTTAAATCCTGGTGTAACTCTCAACAATCATTCGTCACCCTTCAACTCGGCACCCCAAACCTTAACATGATGGCGGCAACAGGGGCCGTTCGGTAACCTGACGGAAGCCAAAACAGACCAAAGTTGCGGGTTTTCGAGCTACCATATCCCCACAAATATGGGGAAACACAACTTGGAAAAACGATTAAGGAGGTTTAGGACTGCTAATGTGTGACATATATATTTATTTCAGATTTTTGCCTGGAGTTCATACGGAGCTGTGGGGACGGGAGCTGGGTAAGGTCCGTTGCAATATATATCGTTCCCGTACAAAAACCCATGTCTTGGCGGATATGTTGTGGGAAGGAAGTTTCCCCACCTCGTTGCTCCTGGAGAATAGAAGGAAAAAAAATTCCATACTTTTTATGCATATGCTATTACAGCAGGATATTTTTTTGAATTTTTTTCTACACTGTTCCAATCAATGGTGGTTGGGTAATGATGGCCCGAGAATCAGTAATTTTGGTGTGTTTTGGCTTGTCTGGTTTACCAAACGACCCCGATTGACTGTACTGTATCATACAGCACTTATATCATACTCTGCCGCAAGACTCAAACCTTATGGGCTTATCGATAACGAGAGCATCACGGATAGCGATTACCGGAGCATTATGGTGGGGAAACTTGGACCCGGACGGAGTACGTCCTATCTGAAAGATGCCAAACTTCGAACCGCTAAGGCTGCCCGAAAAATATTTATTTATTTCGATTTTCTCTCTATTTTTCCGCACACAAATGACGTGGGGTTTAAGAAAATAGAAAGGAACCCCTCAAAATATTAACTTCCGCGCAAGATAGGGGTTTAAAGTTAGGACAGGGAAACACAATGATGCTACCCAGTTATTTGTTATTACAGCAGCCAGAATGCCTGTCAAGCCCTCCAGCAAGGTCAAATTAACTGGTAGATAACTGTATTGGAACAATAATTAACGTGTATTGCTAAGCGAAATAAATGCCATGAGTGCTCCCAATATCTCCCCGTTAGAATTGAGTTCAAACGATGTATAATATGATCTCCCTACGAAAGCACGTAGCACCAGTACCGGGGCATTACCATCCGCGCAACGGCAAGCTAGAATACCCGAAATAACCTTACCAATTATAGCCCGAGGACACCTGACAGCGATCCGCTCGAGTATAGGACTTCTTGGGACTACCGGTATCACTGATCACAAACCAAGCAGGTAGGCTGAAAGGGAGAATTTGTGGAAAAGTTCGATCTAATGCTCATGTGTCCCTTTCCCTGCATAACGTGCGCGGCCCCAGCCGAACAAAATAAACTGCCGGTACGGCAAACCCTGGAACGCCTCCTACCGGTAGCCTTACCATCCCTGTTCGTACTGCGTTCCGTCCAACGCTCGAACGTGGTATATAATAAAGTTCCAAGTGGAATAATACAAACACTGTATTGCGGCAACGAAGACTCTGACCTTTCCCATCCCCCGCCTTTTATACTCGCAACGGTTTCTATTAAGGCATGAATGGATAGAATGAAACATAAACTTTAGAAGGGGAAAGAGAAGATGGAAAATCTACTCTGGACATGCATACCGGTGAGCGAAGACACGAACCTGTAAAAAGATACAAATGATAATATATATAAAAGTGCTTAGTATCTTGAAAAGGAAAGGGAAAAAGAAAAATCTCTAAACGGAGTAAAGCCAATGCAAAAACCTGTATCCCGGGTTGCTCAAACCAATGGCCCTCGAGCGATCAAAAACAATAGTAACGAGACCCAAAAGGGAAAGCAAAAAAAAAAAAGAACCTAGCTGACTATATAATCTCTGCCGGTACGCCCTCATTTCCCTGTTCTCCCAACAAAACAAACCCTACCATGATGGGCTTGGACCTGCGCATGCAGAAGTTCATGCGACAAAATGAAAGTCGTTAAGTTAAAACATTATGAAATATAAAGACCCTGATGTATAGATGATCTTGCAACATGGCATAGCTGAAATTTTGAAGTATTAACGGCCGAAAAGATGGGCGAGAGGACGACCAGACGAACGGTGGGAGTGAAACGCATGCGTTTTACCACACACAGTAACCACCCTGTGTTTCATAAGTAATATGCAGCGGATGACTGGATGGAGCAAACTTACATCCACAACAATGTCAGACCCGGTCATGAAGGTTGACGCATCAGATGCAAGGAAGATGGCAGTATTATTTAATTCATCCACATTTCCAAGACGGTTCATGGGTGTGCGTGAGCACCACATCTTCTTCTGGGCGTCAAGAGCTGGGACGCGGTTCAGAGCGGTATCCATGTAACCGGGCGAGATCGAGTCTATTCTAGAAGTTAGCTCTCTATTCAAACACAATGCAGAGAATTCAATCACGTGAATTACTTACTAACGCGGATCTTGTGAGGAGCCCACTCGACAGCAAGCGACTTGCCCAATTGAATGACAGCCGCCTTGGAGGCATTGTAGCAACTCTGCTGCTGTGGCCAATTGACAATATGCCCCGACATGGAAGCGATGAAGATAATAGACCCTCCGGTTCCCTGTTCGATCATGACCCTCCCGGCAGCCTGCGCACACAAGAATGTACCAGTGAGATTGATGTCGATCAGACGACGGAATCGCCCAATGTCGTAGGTTTCCGCAGGCATATTAGAGCTAGTGAAGTAAACGTCAGCAATTTGTCAAGAGTCCAACCGGTTAGCGAGAACGTACTCCGCAATACCTGCGGAGCAGATAAGGACATCCACACTCCCAAGATCCAGGGCGATCTATCGGCAGGGAGTCAGCACCAATTATCCAATTGAGGTTGGACAAGGGGATTCATACACTCTGGATAACATCATGGACAGCCTGTTCCTCACGAACATCCACCTTATAAAATGCAGCGGCAATATTATACTTCTTATTCAAAGTCTCCGCCGCCTCGTCACCATGCTCCTGCAAAACATCCATGATGGCAATAGCCTTGCAGCCAACCTGACAAAGAGCCTCTGCCATATTATACCCTAAACCTCGAGCACCACTAAAAGGCCTTCAATCAGCAAAAATGTTCCACTTCCATTCCAACCTAACCTAACCCGACACGCGGGCAAGCAAGAGGATGATAAAAAGAATAGAGGGGGGGGGACAAACCCCGTGACTACCGCAACCTTTCCAACCAAGCAAAATCTCTGGAGCGCCTCAGGAAGCGCCGGATGACTAGCCGCAGAAGAGGAGGTGGGAGCATATTGCTGTTGCTGAGGGTGATCCGGCTGCTGTGAAGTGGTGCTCATACCGGTATCCTGATAAGTAGCAGGAGTCTGAGGAGCGAAAGACATGATCGAATTATGGAAAATAAAAGAAATCTAAATTGAAGGAGGAAAAGAGAGAGAGAGAGAAAAATAGCTGAAAAAGGACTGGTTTGTTGCTACCGCTGTTGCTGAGAGGGGCAAAGGATGAATCGAGGTGGGGTGCTCTTGTCCTCTTATCCTAAAACAATCGTCAGGAATTTGTATTTCCAACAGCGAAGAGAAGTGAAAATTGAGAAGGAAATACCAATAGTGTACGGGTCTCAGGAGTGGGGGGGGGGGCTGATAAAAGGGA